>CACVCL010020411.1:0-84407 GCA_902729485.2 Mus minutoides | reverse complement strand
TGCATGCTTCCATAAGCATCCCTCTCATGCATGCTTCCATAAGCATCCCTCTCATGCATGCTTCCATAAGCATCCCTCTCATGCATGCTTCCATAAGCATCCCTCTCATGCATGCTGCCAGGCTTTCTTTCACCTACAATTTGTTTTATTGGAATCAGTCTTGACATCATACTGAATATTTCCCCCATTATTTAAAATATACATATGCTATAGAAAATGGATTTTCTTACATGTAAACTGTTATATATAAATAAATCTTCCAGTAGCTTGAATATATATATATATATATATATATATATATATATATATATAATTTTCTTATATTTTGTATATCACGTTCTTGTACCTTATTTAAAAAATTAGAGTAGCCTATAAAAAGTCATGGACTAGAGAATTATCTCAGTATTCATGGAAGCTTTGAAGACTGGAGTTCAAATCTCCAGGACCCACTTAAAGCACTGAGGGGTTGGAAACAGGATTGCTGCAGTTTGATGGCAGCCAGCCTAAATCCAGAGATCAGTGAGAGACACTTACTCAAAGTAACAGAGTGAAAAAGAGCAGAATGCTCAAAGCTCTACTCTGGCATCTGTGTAGAGGCACACATGCTAGCCCACACACAAACACACATGTGTACAAACACCACATATACATAGGATACGATAATTCTCAGCAATGTCAGGTATTGTGTATTAGAATATAAGCTTCATGAGAGCAGACTTTCTGCATGCTCTTGAATGTAACTCCCACTCTGTCCTGTAGGGGACATCAAATAAGAATTGGTTGTGAGATGGGAGATTGATGAGTAGTTGGAGAGCAGGCTGTAAATGTGTAGGTATGTGAATTGATGGGCAGGTGGGACTATGACATTTGGGGGCTGTTTGTCTCCTTGGATTTGCACCAGTCAACACCACGGAGCCTAAAAGGCCCACAGCTGTGGTATTTAAGATTAAGTTCAGCACTCCATTCATCTTGCCTTCCTTGCCTTCATAATCAATGCTCACACCCCTAGTCTAGCCATTCAGTGCTGTTATTTGGTACTTCTCAAACAACATTGCTTTAGAGTTACCTCTAAAAGTAAAAGTCTAGAGTTCCCTGAAAGTAGAAAGACTGTTTCATAACACAGAGCATTGCTGAGTGAGACAAAACCTGTGTGCACAAAGCTGAGAACAGTGGATTAAGTTTACCCCACTGAAGAAGGTCAAGGACCTGTAGGTTACCCGATGGCCACACTGCAGGCTCTGTACAGGATTCACAGACTCGAGCTATTAAAACACAATTTGTGAACACACAGATGCATCACTACCTGGCAAAGAGATGAGCTCACAGAAACAAATCGGACACAAGAGAATGTCACAAATACCTCTGTGCTCACAAGGTAGCAATAAATGTGTGAGCAGAAGAAAATAGTAGTCAACTTATAAGGTTTTCTGTCAGCTGGGTGTCTGTGTATCTATTTCTGTATGTGCATAAAAATACAAAACCTTCAAAAATCATATCAAACATGTACTATCAAACGTATCCTCCATGTGCTGACAAGAAAATTTTGACTTCCAGCACAAGCTACAACACATCTGTTAGTAATTATTACGACGATTTCATTCCCTAATTTTGAATAATGTTTGTGTTCCTACCTTTTACACCACACAGACATACATTGTACATGACATTAATGTTACATTTGTTTCTCATTATGTGCATTTCTCATTAACAACTAATTAGTCTTGATTTCCCCTCCTAAATTATGTAGTATTAAAAGAAATAGACCTTAAAAGTGTCAACAGCAGTCAGAGTTAAGTCAATATGAAAGAAGCAAACAGTTCTGGCCTACGGTTAACCTTACAGGCAAAGGAAAAAAATGGCCACTCATATTGCATGTTTAAATTAACTAAAGCAGACTAGGCAGGGCATGTATTAAGCTATGTTTTCCTTTGTGAAGAGAAAAAGAAAAAGTGTGCTACAATGGGAATAAAATGAGATGGTCACCAATATGGTTTCTTTCTGTCCACTGCTGGAGGTCTAGAGGGTGTGTGATCATAAACAAACACCACTGTATTTATAATGTCATTCCTGACATCTGAAATGGCAATAGGCAGACAAAAATGCAATTCTGAACCACATGCAGGTATGGTAAAATTGGAGACAGGGGTCTAATTTGCCCCACCCCGTGTTTGTAAATTGTAAAATGTTTCGTGTCACCTGTTAGAAATAACTACGATATTCTTTAAGTGGTTGACATTTATACACAGCCATATCAAATTCAAAAGCCAAACAAATCCCCGTGCTGTTCTGTATGCTCAATTTGTAATTTAATGTGCTTTAAAATCTCCCAGTTTGGGACTGGAAGCAGACAGATCAAACTGCCACCGAGCCAGAGTGCTGCATCACTGCAGACATGAGGGGATCACAGTTCGTCTTGTCCCCAGCTTTACCCTGACCATCAAATTGTCAAAGTATTGCCCCTCGAGACTCTCGAAGGTCCACAGCCAGCCCAGCCTTAACAAGAAGAGCTGCGCATGCCTTACCCACTGCTGCCAGCTAAACACCTCTGGAACTTATAGGTGCGACAGGAAGAAAGTCGGTTCATGGCTAAGAGAGAAGGGGAAGAAAGCAAAATCAAAGGCTGCTAAGTTAGTCGGTCCGTGGAGCCGTTCGGCTGGGTCTGAGTCAGACACAGAGCCTAGGCAGCTGTCCTGCTCCTCTCACAGCAGAAGCTAATTCTGGACTCCTCTCTACTGCCCTGGGATTTGGGCTGAGAAACAATAATGAGCCGGTTTCTCTGTTGTCCCCAAAAGTTCTTACTTAATAATATTCTCCAAGTGCTCTATGCAAAGGAAGCAGAAGGGGGAGAAGAGGGTCTCTTCAAATGTTAGCCAGGTCAAATACTCTTCATTTTAACCATAACCTAAATCAATGTTTCTCAAACTGTAATATACACAAAAAATCACTTGCAGATCTCGGTAAATAGAACTTTGTCTCACTAGGTTTTATCTGGAACCTGGAAGTTTATATTTTCAGTAAGGCCGAGTGTATAGCTGTGATCCCTGCACTACACACATTCACACAAACACAAATAAACACAAATAAATAAATACAATTAATAAACGTTTCAAAGAAGCCAATGAGAATGTATAGACTTCATTCTATATACTGAACCTGGATTCCATTCACTGTGGCTCAACCGAAGTGTCTGGTAGATGGATTCATTCAAAGAAAAATTAAAATCAGTTTGTTTTCCTTTCAGACCCTTAAAATCAACTCTATACTCAGCATACTTCATAACTCTACAGTTCTTTTCCTTCATGCAATTTGCATCATATTTTCTTCATGGTCATAACTACATGTCATTGAAACAATGGAGTATATACTAACTAGAAATTGGTTATTGGACCTCTTATGCCTTAATTATCATGTATATTCATTATTTGATATCGACAAGACACTCAAAGTTTAACTCCTGTTGAGAAAAATCAGCTCAAGGCTGGCTGGTCAGATATAGTGGCAAACCCTGATAACAAGCTTGCCTCAAGATGTACGAGGGTGTGGTAAAGTCTCAGAGCCTTCACAGAACAAGCAGTGTGCCATTACAATAGAGAGAGGTATTCCTACTGTAACAATACTGACAGTAGCCAAATGCCAGCATGTGTGTCCTGTGTCCTTTAGAAAGGCCATATAATTCAGAAGGTAGAGTGTTTACCTGCCATGTACAAATCCCTGAGCTCAGTCCCTGGCATCACAGAAACTTGTCATGGTACTGTATGCTTGTAATTCCAATGTGCTCACCAGGCAGATGCTGGAGAGTCATAATTGGTTTATACATAATGCCAATGTGAGAAAGAAAAGAAGGAAGGAAGGACAGAAGAAAGGAAAACAGGTGTAAGTTACATACTGTAGTAATATATCACATCTTCATAAAGCTCCCCAGTACACAATTCATAGGGAAAAATGTTTGTAATGTTTGTAATCCTACTGTCCTGGACAAACCGAAGTTCAAATAATTAAAAGAAGGGGGATGCCAACCATGGTGTCTCCTACCTCTAATCGAGCACCCAGAAATCTGGAGCCAGACGCCAGGGGATGGAGGCCACCCTGAGCTAGATAGTGAATTCCCAAGCTATAGTATAAGACACTTTCTTTTAAAATGAATGAATGAATTAATAAATGAATGAATGAATAGTTCTTCCAGTATGACATCACAGAAATATCAGTTTCTCCTCTATGTTGTCTTGTACAGAGGAGAAAACTATTTTAGTGGATATTGAGAAAAGAGAACCCAGTGAGAATCACTGCTCTGTATCTGTATAGGCCTCAAGACTGAGAAGGTAAAGAGAGTGGGAGGAGGTGGCTGGGAAGAAATAAGTGAACCAGAAGAAACTGGATAAGACAAAGTCTATATCTGCATGATGGTACTCGTCCTTCCCTTGAGAACAAGAGCTGATCCAGATGAGTGTATGACAGGGAACAAAAGGACGTAATGATCATCTAACTTAGGCTTTGAGCCAGCTATTAAGGTTTAGAAAGGTGAGTTGTGGGAAATTATTGTTTTCATCTCCAATGCTGCTGCTAAATTCACCTCTCAAAAATGCATAAAGAAGAGTGGGAAGAGGACATAAGGAAGGAAGGAAGCTTCCTGAAGCAGGTCAAGCACTCACCCTAACACGCGGCAGGGAGAGGACACCGGAGCCATGGGCATGTGGAACCTATAGCAGCCTTCTGAACTCATAACTAAAATCAGAAGCCCAACATCCAACACATTTTCTCTAAAGTTTATTTACATTATTCTCTAATGAAAGTTTATTTCATTACAATTCAGACACATTCTTTCTTTGAAACTTTTTCATCTCACAGTTTAGGAAATACAGCTGTTCATTTTAACAAAGCTAAGATATTTCTGTAACGATGGCATTTTAAAAAACTACTTACATTAAATTCATTGAGTCTATAGATTTAAAATGAATCTTACCATTTTTCCATGGCAATAAACTGATAAATGCAGCTATTAATAGTCACAGGACAGTCATAGGTATTCTTTCTTTTAATTGAAACTAAAATTTAAACTTCAGGGAAACCTAAACCCAGATCTCAACTGTCCCAACTTTTCAACAGACCAATGGATGAATGGCTACACTGCTAAGCCCAAACTGATTGAAAATTGGATAGTACAATTTTTGTCAATGGTAACAAAGCATAATAAAATGTATTTAGAATAAAAGCACTATTTTCAAAGCTCCTCCCAAAATGTTTTTGTTTTTTCACTTGCTATAGATAACACACACACACACACAGACACACACACACACACACACACACACACACACACACACACTGGATACAGTGCAAGGCAAGGCAATAACAATTTAATGTTAGTCTTCTGCTGCCATCTAGTGGTACAATGAGGTAACATTAATAATCTATTTCTCCAAAGTATAAAAGTGAAAATGGCTACATTAAAAGAAGTTATCACAGTGAGCCAGGCCCACTGGCTCTTTCCATGTAAGCTCATAAATACAGCTAGTGACTCTGTTTCTACTCTACTGTGTGTTCTCTAGGAGACTTGATTTTAAAAGTTTACTGCCTACTTAGGAGGTCATCTCTCTTGCCTGTATGAGACAGCACACATTCAGGGCTTCTATTCACCTTCATCGCTGATTTCTTACATTCTAAGTGCCAAACAATCATTCAATATGTGATCAAGCTCTTTAAAGTAACAAGTACGCTCAAAGCCTTCCAAGAGGCATTGGTTTTGCTTCTTCCCCCTCTGTGGCAGCTGGCTATTACACTGTGATTAGTCTAAGGAGGTTTTGTTTGTGAGAGAAAGAGCACATACTCTGCTTCCCCAAAAAGGGGGTTTAATGTGTTTGCTAGTTTGCCTTGGTGACATTTTTCAATGAGTTCACCACCAGCCAAACATCTTATCAATTCTCCAACACTGATACAGTCCAAGCTCCTTTCATGCCATTACCTTTGTTTGCAATTTCTTGCTTCTGGGCCTGGCTCAAGAGCATCCTGTTCATGAAGTCAGACTACCTTGGTAGCACCTCCTTTCCAATTCTGCCTTCTTCTGGCTCACCTGTGATGTCTCAGCCTTGTTTTATTAACATGTATTTTCCCCTTATCTCAGAGTCCACCATAGCAATCTTTCGTCATACGTACTGAGCAAACACCAGCTGTTTATAGCCTTGAGGCTGAGAAGCTGAGAAATTCAGATGTGTAGCAGTCCTTAACCAGGTTCGGGCAAACATCATCTTTCCTGAACACCTTGTCTCCTGAAGATGTGGCATTTTAACATTGGAGATAAAAAGGAGTAGGTGTTTCCCACTCATACTCAGTGCGGACGGCGCTTCCTGGCCCCACTTCCTTAGACCTCCCTGTGGTACTGCTCTTACACACATCATGCCTTTTCACCAGTGAATTAGGAGTGTTGATTTGTTGGTTATGTGTTGCTGGTATATCACAATCCATGGGGAATGGCGTTCATGGTTTGTTTGTTTTTTTTCCTTTCTTCCCTGAACCTTTACAAATCAGGGGCCCAGCAAATGGCACTTTCCTGGTCCTTGAACTTCACAGTCTATGGACTGTTATGAGCACCACATCCAGAGAGACAAGAATCAATGGGCCATTACTGTACCATCTTCTCCAAAGACTTTCTCAGAGAAAAAATAAAACTTTTAATACTTCAGTCTGTGACCACCAGATCCCTGTGTCTGAGTGGAACTCTCTCCAAGAAAGTTTGTCATTTTGGACATTCTGGACCATGGCAAGCTACTGCTGCTCCATGATGCCAGCATCTTACATTTTCATGTTGCCCTACAGACATTTGAACAAAACGTCATTTTTAAATCAAGACATAATTTGTTCAACCTTGCCCCTTACCTTACTCCCTTAACCTAATCTAAGTCTTAGTTTAATAAAACCACCAAAATAACCAAACTCCATGCAGAATTGTCCAAATCATTTTTAAAAGACTATTAATTTGCCTTGAATTCTGAATTTTTTAACATTTTATCATGTGCTGTTGAGTGCACATGTCTTGCTATGCTGGTCATTGTCATAGTTCATAGGTATTGCACTTGGGTAGGACTGTTTAATTGTTCCCTTCCCTTGGCAGCTTGCATATAGTATTTTTGGGTATCTGCTTAGAAGCCTGTATTACAGCAGGTGGAGATCATCAAAAAAAAAAAAAAAACTGAGTACAATGCAGAGACAGATGAATCATTGAGAGCCTAGCCTCAATATATCGGCATATAATAATAATCTTTTTTATTTACTATTGTTACATGTATATGCATATGCGTGTGTGTGCATGTGTGTGTACATGTGTCAGTGTGTGTGTGTGTGTGTGTGTGTGTGTGTGTGTCACAGTTCCTTCATGTATGGCTCAGGAAAAATCACAGAAGAGGAAGAGAAAAGATCTTAAGAATCAGAGTACCAGGAAGTCTGCTTTGATACAGTTTCTACTAGAAATGGCTTCATACACAAGACCAGAACAATGGCAATATCAATAGACTTGTAGAAGCGGGGAGAATTTCATGGTATCCCCACCTCTAGCCAAAGAACTATAGACAACTAATGACTATTGGGAGAAGAATTGGCATGTCCCAATGATGAGTCCTCTTATTGGTTGGCCAATGCAAAGTAGTTATCCTGAAAATTCAAGTATATACATACAAACAACAAAAACTAATTTCATATATAGATATGTGTGTGTATGTGCATATATATGTAACAACAGTAAAGAAAAATATTATTAACTGGAAAATGGAAAGGTGGACCTGCAAGGGCCTGAAAGGAGAAAAAAAGAGAGAGAAATTAATGTAATCTATTTAGAGAGAGAGAGAGAGAGAGAGAGAGAGAAGAGAGGGAAGGAGGCACAGAGCAGAGGGATGAAAGAAGGAAGGAAAAAAGAAGGAAGGAAGAAAGGAAGAAAGGAAGGAAGGAAGGAAAGAAAGGAGGGAGGGAGGGAAGGAAGGAAAGAAGGAAGGAAGGAAGGAAGGAAGGAAGGAAGGAAGGAAGGAAGGAAGGAAGGAAGGGTAGGTTAACTCTTGGCTAGCCATGTGGGCACAGGATATAGGGAAGACAAGAGACTTTCCTTTGAAGTGGGCCCACAAGATGTAGTTCCTTCCTAGCAGAGGTTTCCATCAAGTAGATTCTAAGTCTTCAAGGTGTGCTCCTGAATACCATCTAAAAGTTCTTGTGAGCAGAACCACTTCCATCACAGACCATTGGACTTAGCATCTAGCCAGAGTCTGGGTGCTTAGCTCCCATTGGCATCAGAAGTCCTCATTCCTCCAGTGGGTGGTCCTGGCTTCTCCTTCCACTAGAGGTCACTGATAATAGACTCTGTTATCTTTGCTGAAAGGAATCTTGGGCAGCTTCAGGGACCCGTAATTAAAATTCTTTGGTGTCTATTTTCATTGTGCAAAAAAATTCCCTAAATTGTTTGGATGATTTGGCTCTCCATGAACCTTGAGTTTCATTATGATAAATATTCCTGCAAAAAAAATGAGTGGGAACATGGTTAATAACATGTAATTCCATTTTCATCTTTTTGTGGCATTTAACAACACTCCTAAGAAACTTTAAACACTAGATGAAGATTTTAATTCATATCCTGATTCTTGTTTCCAAATCCTTCTACTCCCACAGCTCTGGTTTGCAAACAGGCCCTGCCTCTGCTGGCCTCTGCATGTACTGACCTCTGCCAAGCTTCTAGACCTAAAGTTCATTCCCAAATATCCAGGTAGGCTATTAAAGCCAAACACAGGGAAGTCCTGCCTGAAGCAAACCCTTTCTATCCAGGTAGGCTGTTAAAGCCAAACACAGGGAAGTCCTGCCTGAAGCAAACCCTTTTCCAGGGAATTTATCTTTTCTTTTTATTGGATATTTTCTTTATTTACATTTCAAATATTATCCCCTTTCCCTCCCTCCAGGAAACATCCTATCACATCCTCCCTTCCCCCTGCTTCTATGAGGGTATCACTCCATCTACCCAACAACTCCCACCTCCCTGCCCTCAATTCCCCTACACTGGGGCATCTATCAAGACTTCATAAGACTAAGGACCTCTCCTTCCATTAACGCATGACAAGGCCATCCTCTGCTACATATGCAGCTGGGGCCATGTGTACCCCTTTATTGATGACTTAGTCCCTGGAAGTTCTGGCAGGCAGGGGTCTGGTTGGTTGATATTGTTGTTCTTTCTATGGGGTTTCAAACCCCTTCAACTCCTTCAGTCCCTTCTGTAACTCCTCTATTAGGGACCCCGTACTCAGTCCAATGGTTGGCTGCTAATATCTGCTTCTATATTTATAAGGCTCTGGCAGAGCCTCTCAAGATACAGCCATATCAGGCTTCTTTCAGCATGCACTTCGTGGCATCCACAATAGTGTCTGGGTTTGGTAACTGCATATGGGATGAATCCCCAGGTATGACAGTCTCTGGATGGCCTTTCCTTTAGTCTCTGTTCTACACTTTATCTCCATATATGGGCACAGGGAAAATTTTTCTGAACAGAACACCAATGGCTTATGCTGTGACAAATGGGACCTCATAAAATTACAAAGCTTCTGTAAGGCAAAGGACACTGTCAATAGGACAAAATGGCAACCAACAGATTGGGAAAAGATCTTTACCAATCCTACATCTAATAAAGGGCTAATATCTAATATATATATATATATATATATATATATATATATATATATATATATATATATAAAGAACACAAGAATTTAGACTCCAGAGAATCAAATAACCCTTTTAAAAAATGGGGTATAGAGCTAAACAAAGAATTTTCAATTGAGGAATATCAAATGGCTAAGAAATACCTAAAGAAATGTTCAACATCCTTAGTTATCAGGGAAATGCAAATCAGAACAACCCTGAGATTCCACCTTACACCAATCAGAATGGCTAAGACCAAAAACGCAGGTGACAGCAGATGCTGGCAAGGATGTGGAGAAAGAGGAACACTCCTCCTTTGTTGGTGGGAATGCAAGCTGGCACAACCATTTTGGAAATCAGTTTCACGGTTCCTCAGAAAATTGGACATAGTATTACCTGAGGGTCCAGCTATACCACTCCTGAGCATATAACCAGAAGATGCTCCAACATGTAATAAGGACACATGCTCCACTATGTTCATAGCAGCCTTATTTATAATAGCCAGAAGCTGAAAAGATCGCAGATTTCCCTCAACAAAGGAATGGATACAGAAAATGTGGTACATTTACACAATGGAGTGCTACTCAGCTATTAAAAACAATGAATTCATGAAATTCTTGGGCAAATGGATAGAACTAGAAAGTATCATCCCGAATGAGGTAACCCAATCGCAAAAGAAAACACATGGTATGCACTCACTGATAAGTGTATACTAGCCCAAAAGCTCCAAATAACCAGGATACAACTCACAGATCACATGAAACTCAATGAGAAGGAAGACCAAAGTGTGAGTACTTTGGTTCTCCTTAAAAGGAGAGCAAAATTCTCATAGGAGCAAATATGAAGATAAAGTGTAGAGCAGAGACTAAAGAAGTTTACTTTACTAATAAGTCAGAACTAGGACTCGGAGCTAATGAAGTTGCACGAAGACTACACTTCCCAGAGTTCCTGGCTGTTTTGAAAACCACCCATGTCAGGGTACACCATCAACTGTAAGTATGAAAGGGGAGTGTGTGAAAAACTGCTACAGTAGTGACTGCCGTGACGGGCCTAGAAACCTGGTCGCAGTCCCAAGGTGAAAAGTTCATGAAAACTTAGTCTCCTGGAACTGTGGCATCCTGTAAAACAAATGTTCCAATTTTGTCCCCGCATTAGTCTGGTGTATGGATATCTGTGCTTTCTTTCAATATTGTTTTATTATATGTGCCTTTAAGGATTGATTTTGACATGTAGCTAAGTTAGATTAGCCTCCACCAGTGTTCCAATGTCCTAGGCAGTCCTTGAGCGGACCCTGGGCTTGGAATTCAGTAAGAATGTTACCTATTCAGTAACATTCAGAATTACCACTAGTATTGTAAGGGAGACAGTGAAAGAAATCAGGAATTACAATTTACTTGAATAGAGCTAGTAATCTCAGGGCTAGTCTACAGAGTAAATACTTAGAACAATAGCCAAGTCACTCCCATACACAGGAATTTACAATGGCCTAGGAAGAAGGTGGGTTGTGGTTTTAGGAGAAACTGAAGTATTATTCATGAAAGGGTTAGTAGAATGGAATTCCCCTGGTGCATGTCTTTCACTAGGCCCAAAGGAATAGCATAATCAGGTATTTACTAAAGGACCTCAGGTGGTGGGTTTAACAATAGACTAGCATTGTATTAGAGCATTCACCTGGCTCCTGTGTTTAGCTGATCTTAGAGCTGTTCTTATCTCAGGTGTAAACACTGCCTGGCTCCTCCTAGCCTTTTATGTATGTATTTTCTTTGTTTTGTGTAAAGAACCATTATAGATGTACCTTGGCAGATGTATTCGCTTAGCTTTCTTGTTTTTCTTCTGTATTATAAGACTGGTGCTCACTTTGAGACATTACATTCAGGTACCACACTCCCTTGTGTCCCTGTCTGTTTGTCACCCTTTTCTCACAAACTTCTGCCAACCTGTAACAGAAACCCTGATTTTTCCAACAGATTGAGGGAGGGCAACTGAGGCCGGTCCATGGCAAAAAACCATCCTAGAGCTGGGCAGATGAGTAAACTGATAATCTGCTTGCTACTCAAAGCAAGGTTAGCAATGATTAACTACCACCCCAATGCAGAGGTATGTATGGGCAGATATCTGGGCCTAGCCAGGTAGTATATAGAGTTCTCAGGCTCCAAGGTCAGTAAGAGCCCTTGCTTCAAAGTGGAAAGTAATAGAAGAAGATGACACCTAATACCAACCTCTGGCCTCCATGAATGCATAAACTGCTACACAAACACACACACACACACACACACACACACACACACACACACACAAGAGAGAGAGAGAGAGAGAGAGAGAGAGAGAGAGAGAGAGAGATGCCATAAGCCAATTCATGTATTGTGACATTCCATAAGCATGGTAGTTCAATTAATGGTGTAGTGTGCTATGGTGGTTGTGGTGTTGTGGTGGTGATGGTGGTGGTGGTGATGGTGGTGGTGGTGGTGGTGATCATGCTGGTGTGTGTTACTAGAAATCAAACCTACAGCTTTGAAAATGCTAAACGTGAATTTTATTATTAAGCCAAATACCTATTTTTAGGCCAAATGCCTGGAACATCTTAGTGAATAATCTTGAGTATACAGTTATCTAAAAACTTTTTTAAAATTTGTATAAAAAAGCATAGTGGATAATGTCACCAACACATCCCAGTAGAGCAGGTTCCAGGACATTAGCCCTACAATTGTAACACAGTTCTAGAGTCTCCATAGGCAAAGGATGAGCTATCTTCACAGGATTGAGCAAATAAATGTTTGTGGGTGAGACTGGATGATAGAACTTAGTCCTCACAGGTGTGAATGAAGGAGTGCTGCTGTGTGGAGACTTAGTACCAATCTATGCAGAGAGGCCTTTCTTTTTTAAGTTTGTTTGTTTTCTTAATAGGGTTTGTGGAGATGAGCATGCGCATGCTAGTGTCACAGCTCAAGGGTAAGTCAGAGAGCAGTTTTCTGGAATCAGTTTTCTCCTGTCACAAATGCATAGACAAGTTCTGGGGTGAAGTTCAAGTTATCAAAGGCATTCAAGAAAAGTGCCTTTACCTACCCACTTAGTCAGCTGTCTGTCTGTTTATCATGTTTATCTGTCTGTCTATCATCTATCTTTCTCTTATTTGTTGGTTGTTTGCTTGTTGTGTTGTGTTGGAAGTCATTGAGACAAGATCTCCTGTCGTCCAGGCTTAGTTCCAATTTGTGATCTTTGTCTGCCTCCAAGTACTGAGATGATTGTGTGCATACACTAGCATGTTATGGTTTGTCTGCCACCAAGTACTGAGATTGTGTGCATACACTAGCATGTTATGGTTTGGGTTTTGTGTTTTGTTTGGTTTGGTTTGGTTTTTTGTTTGATTGTTGTCAGGATTTTATAATTTTTCAGAGTATAATTTGATTATATCTCTCCCTTCCCTTTTCTTCCTCTAAGCCCTCTTATATATCCCTTCCCACTCTTCAAATTCATGGCCTCCTTTTTCATTAGTTATTATTGTATGCATATATGTATTTACATACATACATATATACATACATACATATCTCTATAAGGTCTCACTGACATGTTTTGTTAATATAATTCTACAGTTTCTAAGCAGAGTCTTTCTCATTGCTCTGTTCAGTGGAGGCAGATTTTGGCTATTTGCCCAAACAATAAGTAGGCTGGCCTGGATGAGTCCTGAGCATGACTAGCCGTGGAGTTGGAGTTTCTGGGCACAAGTACAAAGCACAACAAGCAGGTGGAACATGGGATTTCATGTCCACTGCGGAACAACTAAGGATTTGGAACTTGAAGGAACAAGTGGAGAAGCTAAAGAGCTGATAAAGTAAGCTGAGCTCTGAATAGTTTAAATGACATAGAAATGGAAAATTGCAGTTGTAGATCAAATAAAGTTTCCTGATCAGTTGAAAATTAAGAAGATTGTCTGGCTTTTCCAGCTGAATCCAAAGTAAGTACAGAATTCTTGAAAGTGGGAGTACATGAAGGAAGAGGTTAAAGAGAGGCACAGTGTGCTGAGGAGGATTCATCCCATTACTGAGGCCATTGGGAATATAAAGAGGGAATCCAGGACATCCTCTCCAGGACATCAGAACCCCCATCATCTTCTCACTTCCTTGACCAGAAAGGAAGGCACACACCTACTCTAGAAGCTGAGAAAGGAAATGGAGCTCCCAGAGCTTCCAGAAGACAGTGCTGCCACCCAACACCTTGATGTTAGTCCAGTGAGTCTTGCATCAAGCTCCTGACCTACAGAGCTGCAAAGTAAGTATCAATGGTTCTGAGTCATTGGCTTCATGATCACTTGTTACAGGAGCATAGGAACCAAATCCTTTATTATTAGCAAGTTTGTGTTGTTAATGTAACCTAACTCTACATGTAGTTAAAATTGAAAATACCCGACTTCAGAGCTTGGGAAGTGTCACAGTAATAACTCCAGGCATGGGGAAAGCCACACAGTAATGGAATGCTCAGAAAACCTCCCCAGGTAGATGGTGATACCTCTTGAGACAACTCACAAACCATGTGATGAGACTCTAACACCTCTCGTTTCTGCAGTAGAGCTGGCTGAAACACTGAAGAAGAGTGTTTCTTTTAAAGATAAATCCCAGTTCCCATGACAGTCAAACCACTCACTTTTGTCTTTGAAACGATTTTCAATGAGTTAGTCTTCAGAACAACAAATGGATAGAGCAGATTACGAGGATTCACACTGATACCACAGTTGAAGCCAGTGAGCTAGTTTTTATTCTCATAGCAGCTCTGAGGAAACTCATCACCCAGCTGCATTAGATAGTGGTTACCCCAACCATATTTAATAATCTGTAACTCAAGATGCCTGGGTGAGATAGCTTGCAAAGTAAATAAGCTTCTTAAAACAGCCCTAATAATATGTGTATATGTATGCATATTTACATATATACATATATGTTAGAACTAAAGAATAAGAAATGCATATTTAAAAAACAAAAAGATTAGGTAAGGTCATTACAAGCATATATCTTGAAAACCCCAACTATCATGAAAATAATTGTAATATTTCTTCATAAAAAGAAATTAAACTATCTTCAGTGTAGCAATTTTACTTCAAAACACCTACAAAATATTTACTTTTATTATTATTTCAAATTTCTTGGGAATGAAAGGTATTGACAGTTATCTGTAACTTATTTGGTGTGTGTGTGTGTGTGTGTGTGTGTGTGTGTGTGTGTAAAACATACGAAATATAGGACTGGTTAACAGAAAGAGAATAAATACATGAAAACCAAAATGGAAAAAGTTCAGACTCAAAACACTCTCAGTTCCATAAAGTAACAATTAATGATGTCAAGCATCCACAGTCAAGAAGGCTGGTGTTTCTGTTAGCATCAGTAGTCACCATCCTGTCTGTCCTTAACACTGCTTTTGGTAGACCAATGTTATCACACACCTTGTATGGAAGAAGACACTCAATAAGCTGTATGTGGCATTTCCCTTGCTTTCTTGCCTTTCAACTCAGTCTCTTGAGGGTCAAGAGCAATCCCAGGTCAAGCAGCGTGATGGAGTATAATGAATATGTTTCAAACTAGCGAGATCAGTTTTAAACTTTGAGCATGAAAGTCCTCTGAGTCCTTTAGAACTAATTTTTAAAACAAAGGTCTAGCTCATAAACAGTAATGAGGATATTAAAATGATCTTCTTTCTCTTCTCAGATGTGCTCAAGACTTCCTTTGCAAATGCTAACAGTCCTGAGCCTTTAGGAGGATGAGTCTAAGATCTCCTTTAGAGGATATTTCAAATAGGTTTTTCACAGTCCAAGTGTGATATACAATTTTCCTATTTATAGAATCTTCTTTAAACTTTTTAACTTCTAATTATTCTCTTTTGCATAAATAAGGAGTGTAAGCTTCTCTTGGCATTGTGTCCTGTAGAATTTTGGTACAATACTTTCAGGGAAAAAAATAAATTTCTCATCAAATGCAAAAAACTCCATACTGCAGAGTAAGTAACTGCTCTGACCTTCCACATTCCTTAAAATGCTATAAAATAGAGAAATATCGAAGACTTTTTATTTTCTCCAGTCCAATGTCTCAATAAAGTCTCAGTAATCATCACAATTCCCAGAAGCCCTCTCATGGTAAATTCAGACTTGTGAAATTCGTGGAAAGTAAATCCAAGCCCTCAATACACTCCATGATTCAGATCCAACTCAGAACTAAAGATTGTCTGTATAACTCCTGAGGAAAGCTCACATGAACATGATAGCCAGCCTCTGGCTTTAAAGGATTTCTCACAAGGGAAATATCTAACTGAATGTTCAGATGAACAAAGGTAACAGAAGGGGCTTTGACAACACTGTCTTAACAGAGGTGGTTGAAGTCAAGAGATGTTCCTGCATTCAGTTAATTGTTCCTCCTGTGAAACACTTTGTGAGACATGTGATATTTCCTTGAGACATAAGTTCTGATTTATTCAAAATATTCATTACCCTCTGATATCCAAGAAGTGGAGAGCGTGCTGAGAAGACCCTGTGAATTACCGTGGGGTCAAAGAGCTTCGCTTCAGACTAACCTTCCTTATCCTTGAATCAGAAAATGTTCCAGAACACAAAACCTTTTCCATTTTCAATCCATGAATCTAGGCAAGTGTGGAGACCTAACTGTAAATTAGCCAGAAACTGTCATTGCCCCATTGCCCGTGCAATTTGTGAACCCCAAATGCCAGACTAGAGCAATGAATTTTCCAGCACCAATTTTGATGGTTATAAAACCTACTTAATCCACTGACATTCCTAATGACAAGAGATCGATAGCTCGTTGTTGTCTTTTTCCCCCTTTTCTATTACCTGTATAATGTAAAGACAACACGTTAACAAAAATAAATTAGATTATGCTAAAAAAAGAGTCACATTTTATTTTTGTTACTTGCTCTTAAATATTTACAATTAACCAGTTCTCGGGAAACAATTACACTATTAAATATTGTAAGGTTTTATCATCACTCATTGCTCAAAGCATGGACTTAGCTGTCACTTTGTCTGTCACTGAAGCAGCAGCAGCCTCAGATATGCATGGTCCTAAGAAGCTGATGAAGGCAGAATCTGCTCACCTGGTGAAGCTAGCAAAAGCATTTAACCCCATAATCCTCTACAGCTTTAAAATGCTGCATTATAAATAAAAAGGGTATGCTGGCAAGATGCCCGAGTTCTCCAATAAAATTCTAGTTGAGTGATATTTTGGCTTCATTACATTTTTTAATGTGCCAGACATTTTGGAGTTCAGGTAAGAATGAGAAGCCCATTTTAACACATTTAAAGTTTGTCTCTTGTTGGGATACATAGAGAAGTGCAGAAGCCCACGATCATGATTTCAAGAGCTTTGTTCTACAAACCCAGCCACCTGTAGCATCGGGACACAGTTTCTGAGTGGCCAAATCTCAGCTGCTTCAGTTTCTCAGTAATCTACTTTGCTTGCTACCACTTTCTCTGACATGTGACTATTCCATGTGGTGGTTTGGTGCCCTTCAGGACTCTCAATTCTCTTCTGTCTGTCTGTGATTCCCTGTGTTTCTGAGCTGCTTACTGTTGGAAGTCTTATATTTGAATGTCTTGAAATCGTCTATGCAAGTCCTGTTTTCTGTAAAGAGCATCCACTCTGCCTTCTGCAAGACATTACATGCCACCTCACAGATTACTGATTAGTATATTATTTCCATATTTTGACTTAGGTGACAATCCTTGGCACAGTTATTGGTGCTTCTCCAGAGAAGAGCTCCCTGTGTCTGTGACCTTTAAAAACCAGTGAGGAGATAGAAGTTATTAAAAACTGCCACCTAACACATGTGAGAACATCCATAGACTTTCTCAAACTGTACCTAGAAACTGACTCAAACGTAAGTAAACAGACACACTCAGAAAGCTAGAGTTCCTCTAGGCCAACAGTGAAATAGGAACACTTCCATTTCTACACTGTAAATACCACCTCAAAAACCCCACACTTAAACGTCAGAAGTTAAGGAGAATAAATTTTCAAAGCCACGTGCTGTCCTTTCAAATCATAAGCTTAACATTATTAACATAATAAGACTATAGAAGTGGTTTCTGATGAAAAATCTAAGTATTTAAAAAAAAAAAAGTCTAGCCCCAAAGATTAGAAACATTTATCAGAGGGGCTTATGTTTCTGATAAATATTTAAGTGTGTAAGGCAGAACCACTGAGAACAATAAATATTTTATAGCTGGCACTTTGTCAAGCCTATAAGTGGCTCTGCCTTAGAATTTTACATCATCACTGAATTTACAGTCGTTTGATAAGTGGAACAGGACAAGAATTACTTCTTTCTAAATCTAAACCAGGTAATAAATCTAACATCAGGAATCTTCTTATTGTCTCCTATCATCTGATGACAATGCCTTTTGCCTTCATTGTCTTGGCAGAATTATGGTATGTAAAATCATAATGTCATATCACTCACAGTGATTTAACACTATGCAGCCCATACCATTTTAATCAATCAAAATTGTCGCTTTTTAGTGTAATGATTTTGTGGTGAGTTCCCTGTGTTTAATATGATATATGGTGCTATCTATCCATTGATTTACTATTCCTTTTCAAAGTCATGCTGCTCAGAGGGCTGGTCTTGCTTTGGAATTAGCAAACAAAATTAATTTGTGATAATACAAATTTTAATTTCTGTGGAAAATGAAAGATACAAATTAGCAAGTGTGAAGAGTTAAAGCTACTTTTAGCTGCGAATAAAAGGTAGTTTTATGAATTAAAATCACAGAAGCCTTTGAATTTTCCACTATGTGTTTACATAGGATCAGGTGTCTTTATCGTGATACATAGGTATTCAGTGGATTGCTTTGTTTCAAATTAACACTATTAAGAAAACTCAGGACAGTATTTCTTGCAAATAAAACAATACATGATGCACAAATTACATTTGTAAAAAAAATGTATGGAGGCAGTTTGAAGTGTCTGTAAATGTTTATAAATCTATCCTACTAGAGATGAGCTAATAAAAACACAAAGCAGTTTCCATTTCCCAACTACATTACACATTTACGTTTGAACATAATATGGTAACATCGGACCACAAAATATAAGGGACCAAGCACAATGATTTTTCACTCCCTCATGCCAGCAGTCATTAAGGGCACAGTGTTTCAGAAGCCAGTGCTATGTGTTCCATACAGACCACTGAGAGTCACTAAGGCAGCTTGTGTATGGAGGCTCTCCCACCTTATCTCCACATCATCTGCGGTATGTACCCTCCTGAGACACTGGGGAAGCTCTCTTACTTATATGGCTACATCATCTGTTGTATACATTGCCTCCTGAAACACTGAAGATGAGGCAAAGAAATCTTCAGAGTCCTGTGACTAGGATGACATGATAAAATTATGCACTTCCTCTGTTCACACCCATAGACAAGAATGAGTTACATTTCTGCCCAAGTGGAAACTGGAGAAGTATATGTCTCCTGCATGTTCGCAAAGTAGGAAAGGGGTGAGTCTTAATACCTCTAGTCCAGGTATATTTGGGTGGTTACATATTCACATGGGTAGGTGTCCAGGCAGATATATGTACATGTGGGAAACAAAGATCAATCCCAACTGTCATTTTCCATCTATCTTGATTTTTTTTTTTTTGCTGTAGTTTGTTTTTTTGTTTTGGGGTTTTGCTTTTTGAGACAGAGTTTCTCTGTGTAACAGACCCCCGGCTGTCCAGGACTCATTTTGTAGACCAGGCTGGTCTTGAACTCAGAGATCTTGCTTCCTCTGCTTTCACATCTTAATTTTTGACACAAAGTTTCTTAGTGCCACCCAGAGCTCACTGATTAAGCTGGCTGACTAGTAGGCCTCGGCAATCCACCAGTCTTCGCCTCCCCAGCACAAGCACACACCATTACACCTGGCTTGCTGGCATGGCTTCTGGGATGTGAGGACAGATCTTCATGCTTTCGTAGCAAGGACTTTACCAACTGAGTCTCTCTCTCTCTCTCTCTCTCTCTCTCTCTCTCTCTCTGTTTGATTTGTTTAATTAGATATTTTATTTGTTTACATTTCAAATGTTATCCCCTTTCCTGGTTTCTCCTCTGCAAACCCCCTATTCCATACCCCACTTACCTTGCTCCTCTACACTGAGGCATCAAGCCTTCACATGACCAAGGGACTTCCCTCCCATTGATGCCTCTTCAGCATCAGTGAGACCTCTTTAGTTCCTTCAGTCCTATCCCTAACTCCTCTATTGGGGTCCCTGTGCTCAGTCCACATCTGTACTGGTCAGTATCTGGCAGAGCCTCTCAGAAGACAGCTGTATCAGGCTCCTGTCAGCAAGCACTTCTTGGCATCAGCAATAGTGTCTGGGTTTGGTGTCTACATGTGAGATCCAGTGGAGCAGTCTCTGGATGGCCTTATCTTCAGTCTCTATTCCACTTTTTGTCCCTGTATTTTCTTCAGACAAGAGCAATTCTGGGTTAAAATTTTGGAGGTAGGTAGGTGGCCCCATTGCTTAACCAGGGTGGGAGGGGTGTGCCTAACCTTTAAATATGGTCTCTACAGGTTCTCCTTCCCCTTTGTGGGGTATTTCAGCCAATGTCATCCCTGTGGGGTCCTGGAAGTCCCTTGTTTTTCTGGAATCTGGGACTATCTGGTTGCTACCCCTACTTCCCCATCCCCCATTGCTACACACCTCTGTTCAATTTCCTGACCCTCTGTATATCTCCTCTACTTCATCCCATACCTGATTCTTCCCCTTTTTTTTCCAATACCCCTCTTCTCTTCCTCCCAAGTCCTTCCCATGGCTACTTCCCTTGATTATATTGTTCCCCCTTCTAAGTAGGACTGAAGCATCCAATCTTTGGTCTTCCTTCCCTCTTGAGCTTCATATGGGCCATGAGTTGTATCATGGGTATTCCATCCTCTTTGCCTAATATCCAGTTATTAGTGGATACATACCATGTGTGTTCTTTTGTGACTGAGTTACCTCACTCAAGATGATATTTTCTACCTCCATCCATTTGCCAGCAAATTTCGTGAAGTCATTATTTTTAGTAGATGAGTAGTACTCCGTTGTGTAAATAGGAAAACACAACCATACAAGTGAAGGAATTGAACAAAACCATCTAGGATCTAAAAATGAAAGTAGGAACAATAAAGAAATCACCAAGGGAGACAACTCTGGAAAGAGGTCAGGAGTTATAGATGTGAGAATTGCCAACAGAATACAAGAGACAGAAGACAGAATCTCAGGTACAGAAGATACCATAGAAAACATTGACACAACAGTCAAAGAAAATGAAAATGCAAAAAGCTCCTAACCTAAAACATCCAGAAAATCAGGACACAATGTGAAGACCAACACCTAAAGAAATGTTCCTGTAATTCCTTAAGGAAATTTTGTTTTTCCTCTTTAAGGACGTCTACCTGTTTACCTGTGTTCGCCTCTATTTCTTTAAGGGAGTTATTTATGTCCTTCTTAAAGTCCTCTATCATCATCATCATCAGATGTGATTTTATTAAACCAAAGTCTTGTTTTTCCAATGTGTTGGGGTATACAGGGCTTGCTCTGGTGGGAGGACTGGCTTCTAATGATGCCAAGTAGCCTTGGTTTCTGTTGCTTTTGTTCTTGCACTTGCCTCTAGCCATCTGGTTATCTGTGGTGTTAGCTGGTCTTGCTGTCTCTGACTGTGGCTTGTTCCTCCTGTGTGTCAGCACTCTTGAGAGAACAGCTCTCTCTGAATTTGGGTATGCAGAGTTGTGGCATATGTTTAGCTCTGGGGCGCAGGCGGAAACTGGAAGGATCTTGTCCCTGGCTATTCCTTGGTTTTTGTGTCCTGATGGCTCTGGGTGGGTCCTTCTTGGGCCAGAAATTTGGACAGAAGTGGTGGTCTCACCTGTGCTCTCAGGTGTGTCAACACTCCTGGGAGACCAACTCTCTCCCAGTGGGATTAGGGTATGAAGAACTGTGGCACAGGGTCAGTTCCAGGTGCAGATGGAAACCAGAAGACTTTCTCTCTCTCTTTTAAAAATTCTGCAGTTAAACTCATCTCTAAGATTTCATTGAGTAGGGGTATTCTTACCAGTGTCATTGTAGAACCAAGCATAGGTCTCAAGACTTGTAATCCTAGCATTAGGGGCCTATATAGAACCACAAGTTCAAGTCCAGCTTGGGAAATATAATGAGAACCTAGATTAAAACAAAAGCCTCTTAAGATTCTGCATATCCATTGTAATCCATTGTTTGCACTAGCCTTGCAAATTAGTCAAAGGAACAGAAATGCTAGAATGAATATGTACTACAAAAGAGGTTCTATCAGATTACCTGTGTGCCATAGGCTGGATAGTTCAGCAATTGCTATTGGTATACTAGAGAGAACCTGTTAGCTGCTCATTCAGAGATCCCTAAGACTCAGCAGTCCTGACCTAGTACTGAAGCTAGAGGATTCCTGAAGAGTCACTGGTCTTCAGTCTATGCTTGAAGGTCAAAGAAACCAAGCTCTGATGTCAGCAAAGGGCATTCAGTAGGAGCAGAGGCAAGTAGCAAATCAATATGGGCAGGTCAGAACAAACCCTGTTTCTCTCTCAGATGTCTTCATATCTGGGCCATTATTAGAAACTGCTGCCCAATTTAAGTAAGGTACCTTCTTCCTCAGTTAACTCTTCCAGAAAAATACTTACAGATCCACTCAGCAATATATCTCTTGGGTGCTTTTAGAGCCAATATAGTTGTAAACCAAGCCCATCCCTTGTCTATTTTTTTTTTATGTTAGATAGCAAGATAAACTGTATTTCCCCTTTTAAAAGCTATCATTTGTCTATTTCTCATTAAAATTACAGAATGACATTAACTTAGTCACAAAATCTTTCACTAAGTTCATGCAATTCAATAATTCACAGTGCTAGACACAGGTAGTCCCAGCACAGAAGAAAAATACGAAGAGTGGGAAGGAGCTGACACCTTTCAATTCTTACTTCATGATGTTTTCACTAAGTCTGTCACTGCAAGTTGACTAAATATAGTGAAATAACAGCCATTCACAGATTTAAACTGTACACATAGAAAAACAATGCACTGGTTCACGTTGCTACTGAAATTAAATGATTAATTCTAACTCGAAAGCTCCTAACATGTTTTCACTATCATTAGAAACTGGGGTGAAGAATGGATGTTCTAAATCTGGTTTTGCCCATGAAACCCTCTTCCTCCAAACAAATATGGCAGTATGGATAGCAGTTCTGTGTTAAACATATTCATTTTAGTCATCTGATTTGATTGGGTTTTTTTTCTTCTTTTTTGTTAATTTAAATAATGCTTTGCTAATTTTTTGAGAATTTCATACAATGTAATTTCATCCTATTCATCCCTTTCCCAGCCCCTCTCAGGTCTACCCCAGCCTCCCAGTCTACCAAAGGTGTTGTCCTCTAGTTTTTAATCCATCAAGTTCAACCTGTGTTGTCCAAATACTTGTTAATGGGCCTTACCATGGAGTGGGACTCACCCACTAGGGGTCACGTCCATAAAGAAAACTTACTTTCCCACTCCCAGAAATTGCCAATCAGCAATAGCTCCTCATGTAGCCCACTTCTTGTTAACATGCTGGGAATTTGTCTAGTTTGAGGTCTTGGACATGCTGTCACCTTCATGGGTTCATATGTGTAACTCCCCAGTTCTTGAGCATTCAGAGAAGTCATTGCAAATCTGGATTATTGAAGCATAAAGACATTCTCTTTTTCACTTTTACCAGGTTTGTTGTTTTACAATGTCATACATGTACAGCATGCATTCTCATTATTATCACCCACTACTACTCCCCTCTGTCTTTACAAGTTCTTTTCAACATTCATGGCTTGTTGTTGATTTTGTGGAGTTGTGCTGTGTGGTCCACTGAGTTTATCCAGAAACATCTGTGTGGCATATGTTTACAACTCTTTGCTAGAGTCTAGTTGGCTCCTCAGAAAAGAAGTAATTGAAAACAATCTTACCCCCCACCCACTCAGAATCCATTACTAACCAAGAATTCATCAGTGAGAAGTAAAGTTCTGTAAGTTCCTCCTGGATCCATGAGTGACTATTGATACCTATTTAGAACTGTTAAAGATAGTTACCATTGTTTTGACTAGTAAGCACAAAAATAATTTTAAAAATCTAAGATTTCAGTACATTTTATAACTGAGTTAAGTTTTTTCCAAATTTACAGTTATTTCACATAGTACAAGAGCTTCCAGCCTGGGTTGGCCTGGAGATAAGCCAATACTATGCCAAGTTCACATAATCAAGAGCTGCTGAGGTGATCTGAATTCTCATGATAATGGAAGAAGTGTATGAGAATCCAGCCACTTGTCAGATGAGTGTGCATACATACTGCTCTGGTCCTAGCAGTGTGACACTCTGCCATAGTCTATGAATGCGACAATTAGTGAAATAAAGAGGAAGAAATTTCTTTTTCTTGGACTTTATATATGAGTTAAGAGTGGAAACAAAAATAAAGAGAAATATAGTATAAATAAATTAGAGTAATATTCTAAATCATTGAGAAGAAAATAAATTCAAATGATAGAATAATGACAAAAGTAGAGTGTGGAGCTTCCTTGGAATAGATATTAGAGATGGTTCAGAGAAATGGCATGTATGCCATTGTGCATATGAGGAGACAAGCCATCTTTGAGGGATGCTAGAAAAATGTCAAATCAAGAAGCTCCGTGTGGAGGAAAGAAACAGGAAAGGGACACAAGGGCTCAATTGTTTCCACCAATCATATGTCCATTAAGAAACCACCCTGATATGTGCACATCAGTGAGCATTAAATGGTATCAGTGGGATATGCTGCTTTAAAGAAGAAAGAGGAGGACATGAAGGTAGGAGAGAACTATATTAGAAAGTCTGAATGTTGTAGGGAGAAATGGGAATAAATTTGATTAAAATGTATTATGTACATGCATGAAAAGTTTTTATAGTTTCTTCACATTATTTTAAGTTAAACACCATGTCACACATGATAAAAAGAAGACAAAGGACATCAGTACCTAACTCTTAGACTTGACCTTGCTGTTATGGTACCACTAACTTCACCCGCATTTTATCAGAAAGATGCTGAAGATAAGAAATAATTTTCATTTTAAACACAAAATATTCTTATTTCTTTATATCTCCCATAATTTTGCTTTAAAACTATTCCTTACATTTTTCTGAATCTTGTTCAAAAATATTCAGTTTAGAGTATGAAGACTAACATTCTTCTCACTTCATTGTTACAAAAATTATTTTTAAATTATTTTGCCATGTCTGAATCTTCTCAGCTCTGTATATTCCTTGGGTCCACTTTCTGCTTGCCCTGTTACTGCTCATGGCAGAAGACCATCCTTTCTCTCTAGCCTTCACCAGGATTTCTCTAATGTGTTCCTCACTTTTGTTCAAGCTCTTAACAACAGACCACTCAAGGTTCTTCCAAACAAGTGAACGATCTCTTTGAAGTGCTGATAATGTCATCTTTATTGTTATCCTCTTTATCCTACATCTTTAATTTTGGTTTTATAAAAGCAAGTTTTACTCTGTAACTCAAGCTGACCTGAAGTCATAGAAATCCATCTGTCTTAGTGTGCTGAGTACTATGATTATAAGCAGAAGTCACTATGCCAAGATTTCTCAAGACTTTCCTGGCTTCTATAACTTAGTATCAAAACCAATGCCTTATAATTGATGGTTTTTCATGGGGATATGTCCAGTTTGAGAAAGAAAAATCTATACCAGAAATCATTCAGAAAGTAAGAGCCTTCATGAAAATGTGGGGGAAAGGATTTACTATGGGAATTAGATTTTATGTATTAATTTATACTTCTTTCTCTTTTTTCATGTGTTTGTCTTGCTAGTTCACCTTCCTATAAAACATCCTTTCTCCACCAAGGTAATAAATAATATTAAAAATTTATATATAGTTCCTGTGACTTTCATTTTGAGAAAGATGTGTGGCTTACTCCCTTAGTTACTTTTACATTGCTATAAGGCACCATGATCAATGCAACTTATAAAATAAAATGTGTAATTGGGACTTACAGTTTTAGAGGGTAAGTCCATGACCATCATGATTGGGATCATGACAGTAGGCATGCAGGCATAGTGCTAGAGCTGTAACTGAGAACTTTACATCTTGATTCATATGCACAGAGCAGAGAGAAGTAACTGAGAATAGCATGGGCTTTGGAAACTTCAGAGCCACACATACATACAATAGCACACCCCAAACAAAGCTACATCTCTCTATCCTTACTAAACAGTTCCACAACTGGAAATCATCATGCATACCATGATTTCACTTCAAGCTTTGAAAGTATCTCTAAATTAGGCCTGAGACTATATCCCTGTTGTAGAGTGCTTGCTTAACATGAAAAGTCCTGTTTTCAATATCAGCACCACATAAGGGGGGAAAACATAAATAAAATGTCTGACAGTAAATGGTAGAAATCTGGTAGCATCTTCCAGGGGTTAATAATGTATGCACCCTTAGTGCTATTAGAACTTATATTTTGTCTATGATAACAAGAGTTGAAGGGGCTAATTTTAACTTCCTTCCAAATGAATGAAGGACTGTGTTGACACTGGTTTGTTAAATGAAACATTTATTTCCAGATAAATATCATATATTAAATCCTTTACATACTAGCTTGAGCATTCTATATTACTCTTGTGGTACTATAATAATGTCAAGCCGAACATGATACATCATGTGTACCACCAGTGCAGCCCTCAGGAGGCAGAAGCAGGACAGTGAAACTCTAAAATGCACAGAACTAAAACGATAGTTTTTTCTGATAGTTTTTATTTTTAATGCTGTATATAATATCTACTAAGATAAATAATTCTCTCTGTTCCTTCTTTCGACCTTTTGAGTTACTCTTTGTGGCTCATTTTTTAATGTCTGATTTGTATAATCCAGCTTATTTTTAAATGTTTATATTGGTGATAATTGGGATTCAATTACATATATGTATTAATTTGATACAATTGATATTTTATACTATTATGTCATGCTTTCAAGATTATAACATGCTTCAAACTGGCTAATAGGCTTCAATAGATTTTATGATGTTCCTCCCATAAATACAGCACAGAGACCTACATCAGATCTCCAAGTTTCTCAAGTCACTGTGAGTAATCTAGTTCAAAAACTAGGCCTTTTACTTTCTCCAAAGTGTTCCTGGCCAGTTTCCTAGCCCTCCCCTTTCTCTGACACTTTAGCTGCCAGAAGCAGGTTTCCCCAGTTCTGTAGCCCCTCCCCCCTAACTCTCAGCTTTGAGCCTAGCTAGACAGTGCCTTCTCTAAACTCCTTTCCTCCTCTGAACTCTGTTGCTCTGAACTCTACTGCTCTCTCCCCGCCATAGCCCTGCGTGAGAGTGTGACCCACACTGAGATTCGGTCCCTGCAGTGGAGTTCTGGGCCTGCAAAGGAAAACATGGGCGGGCTGTGGGCTGTGGACAGAAGCAGGCAATGGGTGGGCGGGGCAAAAGAGCCACACCAGGCCAGATAGTCACTTTGGATAAAAAGCCTTTCACTTAACCCTTTATTATTTTTTTTACATTTTTTAATTAGATATTTTCTTGATTTACATTTCAAATGCTATCCCGAAAGTTCCCTCTACCTTCCTCCAGCCCTGCTCCCCTACCCACCCACTCCCACTTCTTGGCCCTGGTGTTCCCCTGTTCTGGGGCATATAAAGTTTGCAGTACCAAAGGGCCTCTCTTCCCAATGATGGCCAACTAGGCTATATTCTGCTACATATGCAGTTAGAGACACAAGCTCTGGGAGTTCTGGTAAGTTCATATTGTTGTTAATCCTTTATTTACTTTCTGCTTTCCTAGAAAAAAATTAGGGGAAAGTAAAAGTTAACTGCAGGGTACAATGTACTCCCCCCCCACACACAATCACACACACATCCAGATAAGCCCGAGAAAACTGCATTGAAGCTGTGCTCCTCCACAGGAATACCTGAAGTATGCTTTTCAACCCAAATTTTTCTTGCTTCTTGTCTAAATGCCTTTTTTTCCCTCTCTAGTATTCATGATATATGTTCAAAAATTCTCTCAACTTGTTTAAAATTTCCTTTAAGGTTCAAAATCATCCAATCCTTAATTGATAACGGGTTTTCTTTTACAGAAAAACTGTTAACTGCCTACCCCAGTCACACAATTAACATGCTATTTTCTTCCTCAGCCATCCACAACAGACTGTGATGTGCTCCTAAGCAAACCATTACAGGCATATCTTTTGCTATTCACCCTATGCAGATAACCTCTACTGGTGTTCTGCTCCTCTGTTATAATTACTCTACGGGTCTATCTCTACACAGGGCCAGCTGACACAAATCCATCTGAAACAGCGCCATCTTCTGAGACCTACAGACAACAAAGCTGCTTTCCTCCAAAAATCTCATTTTATTGAGGACTCCCAAGACAAGTGCTGAACCACAGAAGACAGACTTGGAACCTTCCATCTACAGGTGGACTCTTTTGGAAAAGCCAAATGGCTGCTGAACTTTGGGGAAAGTTACATGATAGTGGGGAAAGCATAATGTCTATCTAGATTAATTAATTGCTGTTCAAAATGGATAATATTACCCTCAAATTGTACTACTCATGGAACAATTAATTGATTGTACAATCTATTGCCTTCTCAACTCTTACCGTTAACTCTCCCTACTACTCTGGCTTTGTTCTGCTACTTCTCTAGGCTATATGTTTTCTTCTGATACTTCTATCCACCCTAAATTTTCACTACAAATGACACAGTCACATTAGTGACCCCCCCTTTTTTTTTTATAAAACAATGGGGAGGGATGTGAAGAATTGGGCTATGCACAGACAGGCTGGTCTCCAGTTGAGCTGAGGTCTGAACCCTGAAGGGTGATAATTCACCTTCATGTCACAGTAGGAGTTCCCTCATGCTCCTGAAAGTCTGGCTCCTGCCTAAGTTAACGCCCCCCACAGCTCCCACAAGAGAAGTATGGCAAGAAGTCACATAGGCAATGGCCCAAGCTTCTGACCTTCAGGCTAAACTCCTCCCCAGTTACCTAGTAACAATAAAGATCATAAAAAGGGCTGTTCAGCCCCACCTCGCTCTCTTATTTCTCACTCTCTTATCTCTTACCTCTCACTCTCACCCCCTCTCTCCTCTCTCTTTGTCTTCTCTCATCTCTCCTCTCCTCTCACTCTCTACCTCTTACTCTCTCTTTCTCTCTAGCCTCTCTCTCTCTCTCTCTCTCTCTCTCTCTCTCTCTCTCTCTCTTTCTCTCTCTCCCTGCCTTTCTATAATAAAACTCTAAAACCATAGAGAGTCTCTGCTCCAGTCAAAATCCACTGCACTCACTCTCGCCAGTGTTGGGAAACTTTCTTCCCTCATCCTTCTCTCCCATAACCCCAGTGGCTTTAACAAAGTAGCTCTGGTGCTCCTAGGTAGGGCTGCCCTTTGCCACCTCCTGAAGAGTGGGTCAAGGTTTAGATCCACCCAGGGATGAGTGGAAAGTGATGGCAACTCTCTCATGCCTGACTGACCAGAGAATAGGCAGAACTCTGGTGAGGTGTGGGTCTTCCCCTTCTCCCCCCTTCTCAGGGCCCCCCTTTTTAGTTCCCAACACTTCTGTGTAAGTTTATATCTAATGATTTATAGTTTTCCTATTACTTTAGAGATGGGAATCTCACCATGTAGTCCTCTTCTCCTCCAGTGCTGGGAATAAAGATATGTACCACCACTTAATATTACTAAAGACTAAGTAAGTCAAGTGAAAAGTTTGGAGATAGTTTCTGAATAATGGCAGGATCCACAAACAAGTATTCACTTTGAATCAAAGTGAGGAGTTGAGTATTGGATCACTACATTGATGAAGGCAAGATCATAGGCTAGTCCTAGTTTGTGGTCAGTTATAACATCAGCACTGAAAAGTGGGAGTGTCATAGCAAGACCATAGTGACTAACAGACAAAAAAAAAAATGATCATCTAGAACATGAAACATTTTTTAAGTATATTACAGGAAAATTTTGTTTGCATGGTTCAATGACTTAAAATACTAACCAGAAGCAAAAGCAGGAAAATTGAATGTGAAATTTATAAGCACCCTCTGCTCATAGTTTACCCTGTTTCTTTCATGATCCACATCTGTCTGAAGTTATAAGTAACATTAGCAGTGAAAGAAATTCTCCACTCTTCTTCACTCAGCTTCATCATTTTTTATCTCATCCAGAAAAGTAAAAATGCAACCATTGTCATTGGGAAAAGTCTGTAATTAAGGTTTAGAAGTTAAAAGGTTTTGTTTTCTTTCAGAGGACCATAGTTCATGTCTAAGCACCCACATTGGGTGGCTCACACCTGCTTGCCATTCAAGCTCCAGAGGACCTGATGCCCTGTAGTGGCCTCCACAGGCATCCACACAAATGTGCACATGCACATAAGAGAATAGACATGAATCATAATAAAATAACTCATCTGAGCTACAAGTTAAATTCAGTGAAACAGCACTAGGTTAACATTTGCAAGGCCATTTGCTTCATACAAGAAGTGAAAGAAAAATAAAAATTGAGAGGGGAATGAAAAATTAATCTTCTAAAAAATAGTAATATTCAAACTAGAAAGTTCCTGATTCTTTTTCTGATAACTATAACTAGTGTGTCTAACTTTCAGTTACATGTAAAAATGGTCAATGAACATCTTAACAGTTTCAGTCAAGTTGATTTTGTATATTTCATAGCATCAGAATTTTATTTTCTATTATAACATTTTACTGATTGAAGAACTGTAGGAGATCCAGGCCTTAGATGTATAAGTTCTACTTGATTTGGGGATATTAAGAATGCTTAGGACTGAAATGCTCTGACTCCCAGGCTCAGAGTGACTATCTAAGGCAGGACCAGCTAGGAACACACAGAGCACAGGAGTTGTGGAGTAGCTGGGACAGAGTACTTCTGGCTTCCATCTGCACTCAGGAGCTGGGATTCTTCCGCAGTCCTCTGTGAACAGGTACTGCCAGGGGAGAGCTGGTCTGCCAGTTCTGACACAGGATTACAGGAGGGACAAGGTCAAGCCACAGACAGCAAAACCAACTAACACCAGAAATATCCAGATGGCAAAAGGCAAGCACAAGAACCTTACCAACAGAAACCAAGGCTACTTGGCATCATCAAAACCAAGTTCTCCCATAACAACAAGTCCTGGACACCCCCAACATACAGGAAAATCAAAACTTGGATTTAAAATCACATTTCATGATGCTGGTAATGGACATCAAGAAGGACATAAATAACTCCCTTAAAGAAATATAGGTGAACATGGGTAAACAGGTAGAAGCTCTTAAAGACGGAACACAAAAATCCCTAGAAGAATTATAAGAAAACACAACCAAGTAGATGAAGGAATTGAACAACAGCATCCAGGATCCAAAAATGAAAGTAGAAACAATAAAGAAATCACAAAGGGAGACAACTCTGGAGATAGAAAACCTAGAAAAGAGATAAGGAGTCATAGATACCAGCATCTCCAACAGAATAGAAGAAATAGAAGAGAGAATCTCAAGTACAGTAGATACCATAGAAAACATTGAAACAACAATCAGAGAAAATGTAAAATGCAAAAAACCCCTAACCCAAAACATGCAGAAAATCCAGGACACAATGCAAAGACTAAATCTAAGGATAATAGGTATAGAAGAGAATGTAGATTCCCAACTTAAAGGGCCAGTAAATATCTTCAACACTAAACTAAAGAAAGAGATGCCCATGAATGTACAAGAAGCCTACAAAACTTCAAATAGATTGGACCAGAAAAGAAATTCCTCCTGTCACATAATAATCAAAACACCAAATGCACAACGCAAAGAAGGAATATTAATAGCAGTAAGGGAAAAATGTCAAGTAACATATAAAGGCAGACCTATCAGAATTATACCAGACTTCACCACAGAGACTATGAAAGCCAGAAGATCCTGGGCAGATGTTATACAGACCATAAGAGAACACAAATGCAATCCCAGGCTACTATACCCAACAAAACACTTTCAATTACTATAACTTGAGAAATGAAGGTATTCCATGACAAAAACAAATTCACACAATATCTTTCCATGAATCCAGCCCTTCAAAAGATAATAAATGGAAAACTCCAATGCAAGGAGAGAAACTACATCATATAAATAGCAAAAAAATAATAATAATCTTCTTTTAACAAACCAAATAGAAGATAGCCACATAAACATAATTCCACCTCTAACAAGAAAAATAACAGGAAACAACACTTTTCCTTACTCACTTGTCCTTACTATCACTTAGTATCAATGGACTCAATTCCATAAAAAAAAGACATAGACTAAAACAGAACTCAATATTTTGCTGCATATATGACAAAGACAGACACTACCTCAGAGAAAAAGGCTGGAAAATAATTTTACAAGCAAATGGTCCCAAGAAATAAGATGGAGTAACCATTCTAATAGTGAATAAAGTCAAATTTCAACCTAAAGTTATCAAAAAAGATAAGGACAGACAATTCATATTCATCAAAGGTAAAATCTACGAGGATGATCTCTCAATTTTGAATATCTATGCTCCAAATGCAAAGGCATCCACATTCATAAAAGAAACTTTGCTAAAGCTCAAAGCACACATTGCACCACACAAAATAATAATGGGAGACTTCAACAATCTACTCTCATTAATGGACAGATCATAGAAACAGAAACTAAACAGAGACAGAATGAAACTAACAGAAGTTATTTAACAGATATCTATAGAACATTTTATCCTAAAACTGTAGATTATACTGTCTTCTCAGCACCTCATTGTACCTTCTCCAAAACTGACCATATAATTGGTCACAAAACATGTCTCAACAGATACAAGAAGATTGAAATAATACCTGGTATACTATTAGATCATCACAGACTAAGGCTGGTCTTCAATAACAACAAAAATAATAAAAAGCCTATATATACATGGAAGCTGAAGAACACTCTACTCAATGATAACTTGGTCAAGGAAGCAATAAAGAAAGAAATTAAAGATTTTTTAGAATTTAATGAAAATGAAGGTAAAACATACCCAAACTTATGGGACACAATGAAAGAAGTCCTAAGAGAAAAACTCATAGTGCTAAGTGCCTCCAAAAAGAAAGTGGGGAAACCATACACTTGCAGCTTGAGAGCACAACTGAAAGCTCTAGAACAAAAAGAAGCCAATAGACCTAAGAGGAGTAGAAGACAGAAAATAATCAAACTCAGGGCTGAACTCAACCACATAGAAACAAAATAACTATACAAAGTATCAACCAAATCAGGAGCTGGTTCTTTGAGAAAATCAATAAAATAGATAAACCCTTAGCCAGATTAACCAGAGGGCACATACACAGTATCCAAATCAACAAAATCAGAAAAGAAAAAGGAGACATAACAACAGAAACGGAGGAAAAAAAAAAAAATCATCAGATCCTACTACAAAAGCCTATACTCAACACAATTGGAAAACCTGGATGAAGTTGACAATATTCTAGACAGATACCAAATACCAAGTTAAATCATGATCAGATAAATTATCTAAACAGTGCCATAACCCCTAAAGAAATAAAAGCAGTCATTAATAGTCTCTCAACCAAAAAATAGTCCAGAACCAGAAGGGTTTAGTGCAGAGATCCATCAGACCTTCAAAGAAAACCTAATACCAACACACTTCAAACTATTCTACAATATAGAAACAGAAGGAACACTACCCAGTTTGTTGTATGAAGCCATAATTACTCTGATACCTAAACCACACAAAGACCCAAAATAGAAAGAGAACTTCACACCAAATTCCCTTATGAATATCAATGCAAAAATACTCAATAAAATTCTCACAAACCAAATCCAAGAACACATCAAAACAATCATCCATCATGATCAAGTAGGCTTCATCCCAAGGATGCAAAGATGGTTCAATATAGAGAGATCCATCACCATAACTCAAAGAAAAAAAACACATGATAATTTCATTAGATGCTAAGAAAGGATTTGACTAAATCCTTTATCTCTTCATGATAAAAGTCTTGGAAAGTTCAGGAATTCAAGGCCCATACCTAAACATAGTAAAAGCAATATACAGCAAACGAGTAGACAACATCAAACTAAATAGAGAAAAACTTGAAGCAATCCCACTAAAATCAGGGACTAGACAAGGCTGTCCATTCTCTCCCTACCTCTTCAATATAGTACTCAAAGTCCTAGCCAGAGCAGACAACAAAATGATGTCAAAGGAATACAAATTGGAAAAGAAGAAGTCAAAATATCACTATTTGCAGATAATATGATAGTATATTTAAGTGACCCCAAAAATTCCACCAGAGAACTCCTAAACCTGATAAACAACTTCAGCAAAGTGGCTGAATATAAAATTAACTCAAACAAATCAGTGGCCTTCCTCTATTCAAAGGATAACCAGGTTGAAAAAGAAATTAGAGAAATAACACCTTTCACAATAGTCACAAATAATATAAAATATCTTGGTGTAATTCTAACTAAGCAAGTGAAAGATCTGTATGATAAGAACTTCAAGTCTCTGAAGAAAGAAATCGAAGATCTCAGAAGATTGAAAGATCTCTGATTCTCATGGATTGGTAGGATTAATATAGTAAAAATGGCCATCTTGCCAAAAGCAATCTACAGATTCAATGCAATCACCATCAAAATTCCAACTCAGTTCTTCATAGAGTTAAAAAGAGCAATTTCAAAATTCATGTGGAATAACAAAAAACCTAGGATATCAAAAAATATTCTCAACAATAAATTAACTTCTGGGGAAATCACCATCTCAGACCTCAAGGTGTACAACAAAGCAATAGTGATAAAACAAACAAACAAACAAAAAAAAACTGACATGGTACTGGTACAGCAACAGACAGGTAGATCAATGGAATAGAATTGAAGACCCAGAAATGAACCCACACACCTATGGTCACTTGATCTTTGACAAGGGAGCTAAAACCATCAAGTGGAAAAAGACAGCATTTTCAACAAATGGTGCTGGTTCAACTGGCAATTAGCTTGTTGATGAATGCAAATTGATCCATTCCTATCTCCTTGTACAAAGCTCAAGTCCAAGTGGATCAAGGACCTCCACATAAAACCAGACATACCAAAACTAATAGAGAAGAAAATGGGGAAGATACTTGAGCACATGGGCACAGGGGACAATTTCCTGAACAGAACACCAATAGCTTATGCTCTAAGACCAAGAATTGACAAATGGGACCTCATAAAATTGCAAAGCTTCTGTAAGGCAAAGGACACTGTCAATAGGACAAAATGGCAACCAACACATTGGAAAAATATATTTATCAACTTTACATTTGATAGAGTACTAAATCCAATATATACAAAGAACACAAGAAGTTAGACTGCAGAGAAGCAAATAACCCTATTAATAAATGGGATACAGAGCTAAACAAAGAATTCTCAACTGAGGAATACCGAATGGCTGAGAAGCACCTAAAGAAATATTCAACATCCTTAATCATCAGGGAAATGCAAATCAAAACAGCCCTGGGATTCCACCTCACACCAGTCAGAATGCCTAAGATCAAAAACTTAGGTGACAACAGATTCTGGTGAGGATGTGGAGAAAGAGGAACAGTCCTCCATTGCTGGTGGAATTGCAAGCTGGTACAACGACTCTGGAAATCACTTTGACAGTTCCTCAGAAAATTGGACATAGTACTACCTGAGGACCCAGCTATACCACTCCTGGATATATACCCAGAAGATGCTCCAACATGTTATAAGAATACATGCTCCACTATGTTCATAGCAGCCTTATTTATAATAGCCAGAAACTAGAAAGAACCCAGATGTCCCTCAACAGAAGAATAGATACAGAAAATGTTGTATATTTACACAATGGAATACTACTCAGCTATTAAAAACAATGAATTCATGAAATTCTTAGGCAAATGGAAGGAACTAGAAAATATCCTGAGTGAGGTAACCCAATCACACAAAAAAACACATATGGTATGCACTCACTGATAAATGCATATTAGCCCAGATGTTCAGAATACTCAAAATACAATTTACAGACTACATGAAGCCCAAGAAGATGGAAGACCAAAGTGTGGATACTTAGGTTCTTCTTAGAAGGGGGATCAAAATACCCATTGGAGGAAGTACAGAGACAAAGTATGGTGCAGAAACTGAAGGAAAGGCCATCCAGTTAGAGCCCCACCTGTGGATCCATCCATATACAGTTACCAAAACCTGACACTATTGTGAATGCCAACAAGTGCTTGCTGACAGGAGCCTGATATAGCTGTCTCCTGGGAGGCTCTGACAGTGCCTGACAAATGCAGAAGTGAATGCTCATAGCCATCCATTGGACTGAGCACAGGGTCCCCAATGTAGGAGCTAGAGAAAGGACCCAAGGAGCTGAAGGGGTTTGCAGCCCCATAGAAGGATCAACAATATGAACCAACCAGTAACCCCAGAGCTCCCAGGACTAAACCACCAACCAAAGAATACACATGGAGAACACACAACTGTAGAGTCCACCTCCAGTAGAAAGACAAGGCATCAAGTGGAGGAATGTGGTTGCCATGCTACAGTCAAAACCTCTGACCCAGAATTATTACTGTCTAAAAGAACTGCAGGGATAAAAATAGATAAGATACTGCATGAAAGGAGTTCCAGTGACTGGCCCAAATTGAGATCTAGCTCAAGGGGAGGCTCTAAAGCCTGACAACTATTACTGATACTGTTGTCTGGTTACAGACAGGATCCTAGCATGAGGGTGCCCTCTGAGAGGCCCAACAAGCAGCTGAAAGAGTCAGACACAGATATTTACATCAACCAATGGACAGAAGCCAGGAACCCCTGTGGTTGAATTAGGAAAAGGCTGGAAGAAGCTGAGGAAGAGGGTGATCCCATAGGAAGACCAGCAGTCTCAACTAACCCAGATCTGCAAGATCTCCCAGACACTGAGTTACTAACCAGGAAGCATATACTAGCTAATATAAGGCCTCCATCACACAGCAGATGGCTGCTTGTTATGGCCTCAGTGAGCGAAGATGCACCTAACCCTTGAGAGACTTGAGGCCCCAGGGAGTGGAGAGGCTTGCCGGAGTGTGGTAAGGGGTGGGAACATCCTTTTGGAGCTGGGGCAGGAGGGATGGGATGAGGAACTGTTGGAGGGGGGACTGGGAGGGGGATAATGACTGGACTGTAAAAAAAAAGATTAAATGTAATTAATAAAAATAATAATTAATAATAAAAGAATGTCTCCAGTAAATTTAATACTCAACAAAACTGTATTCAAAAGAAATTAAAGTTGCATCTGAATCCAAGTCCGTGAGTCATGATGTCAAATAAGGTCATGTATATATATGCCTATTGCAGCTGGAGACCACGTTGATGCCCAGGGCCTGTGCTGCAGCAGAGGCCCATGTTGATGTCTGTAGTCTGTTTAAAACCTGAGAGCATATGGATATTCATGATGTGTGCTGTCATCAGAAACCATGTGGACGTCCATGATCTGTGCTCCCACTTACTGTAAACGGCAAGGCAGCTACTTTACAGTTGCATCTATGACTGCAGACTCACCGTTACGAAAAGGGGACACAAAAGGCTTCAGTGACAAGCACTACACCTACCCCACCCCACATCCAAAAAGAAATTAACATCCTAGACAGGAAGCCATCCAAGAGAACTCTTGAAATTTGTGATAAGGATTCTGAAATGTAGCTTTCCTTAGTTGAGAGCTTCTGGCAGAATGCAGGAGGAAAGAGACTCCCTTGTGTTTAAGGGTCTGGCCACTGGGAGTTTGAGCACGCTCCAGTGAGTGTATGAGCACGCTCCAGTGAGTGTGAGCACGCTCCAGTGAGTGTGAGCAAGCTCCAGTGAGTGTGAGCACGCTCCAGTGAGTGTATGAGCAACACAAATTTGACTTGTGGGGTTTGTTTCTTCTGCTGCTTTTTTTGAGGGGGATCACAGAGCAAGTAGACTGAGAGGAACTAGGAAAAGTGAGTGTGAGTAAGGCACATGATGTGAAATTCCCAAATAATCAATAAAAATATTATGAAAAATTAAAATGGATAAACTGTATTTGTGTGTGTGTGTGTGTGTGTGTGTGTGTGTGTGTGTGTGTGTGTGTGTGTGTTTTGTGGGGTATCCACCAGAGAAGACTACTCAAACATGGGTTTAGAAAGTCTTTAGTAGCTCTTATCTGGCTAGTAGCTACACTGGGCATTCAGAATGCCAGTGTAGCCCATGTATCCCTGAGCCTTTCTCAGGGTGAGCTTTTAAGCACAGAAACCATGATCTGTTGACAGACTTCAGTTAACAAGAACAGTTAGCCGGAAGCAAAACTACAGATGCCAAAAAGCAGAGTGAGTACATTTTGAGGTTTTCCCAGAACTATGGACTTTGATGGATTAGGCCTTTGTTTGAGTTGTAGTGGTGGTAGTTTAGTGGTGGTGTTTTGTGGTGGTGTTTTTCACATGCTGTTTTATGACCTAAATGGTACTTCCATCATGGAGTCAGTTGTGCTGAAAGATCTGGGAGCCTACGAAGGTCTGTGCCCCTGGTGTGGGTGTGTGTGTGTGTGTGTGTGTGTGTGTGTGTGTGTGTGTGTGTTGACACATGCACAGGCCAGAAGAAGGAATCATATCTAATAAAGCTGGAGTTACAAGCAGATGTGAGCCACCCTATGCTGGTGCTTCAGAGTCAGCCCCTGTCCTCTAGAAACACCGTAAATCGCCAGCGCATCACTTCAGCCCCACAAGAGTCTCTTCCAAAAGCTGAAAGCATTGAGGTAGTCAACTCCAGCTTTACATATGATATTTTCTATAACTGTGAGATATGTTCTTGTTTAGCTCTTGATTTTGTAGATGAACCTGCACACACACACACACACACACACACACACACCACTGTTATAATTCTTAATGCTCATTTCTTATAGATAATGAATTTAAATGGGTCTTATGGTAGCTTTATTTAAAAAAATAAAAACTGTCACTCATAACAGCTTTTGATTACTTTGAAACAGAAAATATTCAGCAATAGATAAAGATGGTGATGAAATCTCAAATATATAACTAACCCATACAGTAAGAACAGAAACTTGCCATAGCCTTTTTCAGGAAAATAAAATAAAATAAAATAAAATAAAATAAAATAAAATAAAAAATAAATAAAAAACAGTGAAGAGGAGCTTGACCATCTATCTATGCCTTTGCCTCTTCAAATTAATGTCCCTAAGATGTTAGACTGGCCTCATTCTCATAGCACTGCCCTTACACCAATGCTGGGTGCTCTCACTATTGCTGCATCCCTTGTGGGTAAAGGCAGTTCCCATATGTGTGTCCACCAACTGGAAGTGCAGCAACACCAGCTCTTCTCCCTCTCTTTACAGCATACCCTCAAAAGCATTGAAGTGTTATTCCAGGCACGGAGAGATGGTTCTGTTCTTCATAGGATCTAGGTTTGATTTCTAGCACCCACATGACAGCTTATAACTGTCTGCCACTCCCATTCCAAGGGATTTGATGTGCTCTTCTGGCCTCTGTGGTCACCAGGATACATGTGGAATATAGATATACATGAAGGCCAAACACCCATACACATAAAATAAAAATAATTTTAAAAACAAGTTAAAATTTAAAAGTATGCTAGTGTTTTCAATCAGTTTCTTCTTTCTATTCACATGTAGATTAGTTCATAAATGATGTTTTATTGCATTGTAATATTCAAATTTTATATCAAATTACTTAATTTGGGAAAGACTTCTATTTGACAATCCTAGAGGAGGGTATGCCAAAGTCATTTTCCTTTAACCTAAAGATACCTAAGCAAGATGGCCCTGACATGTAACGTGTTTCCTCTAACTGCCTAAATTGAAAGTTGTTCAGGGGTTTTTTTATACTTATCAATTTAACTAACATTTACGCGCCTGTGAGAAGCATCTTTTATGTCAATGTTTAATTCACACATCAGTAGGCACTAATGATAAGTACATTACCTTATCATCTTCTAGCAGTTATGTACATTCGTGACACGCATCATCAAATTAAATAGATAAGTAATGTTCATAGCTACTGCAATAAAAAATTATTGTGGTAATTACCAATGTTGAAAGTGAAGAATTTTAATCAAATTGCTTTCTTGGCTTCCTATATTTTCATTTAAAATGACTGAGAAATTACAGAGAAGTGTGCTGCTTTCTCTCTCAATGCAAACCTAATTATATTTTACTACAATTAATAACTACTACACTTAGCATTTTAAAATCAGAATAAATATATTCTCTCTTTGTCACACTTGCCTGTTGTTTCTTACTAATGTTTGACAACAAAGAATGGATGCTTACTTGGGTAAGACATTTGAAATTCTAGAGGTACCACTGACTTCAGAGCTGATACTTGAAGAGAGTTCAAGTTCCCTGCAGTACTAATGCTGTGGCTGTTAACAGATTCCAAAAGGTGCCATTCATTTTATGAGATGGTAGCTCACAGTGTAACCTCAGATCAGTCCTGTTTTCCTTCAGCCCTCCATTGATGTGATAATACAAATTTCCTTCTGGCCTCTCAATGAAATTGGATTTTCAGAAACAAATAGTTTTTGTTGAATGATATCTCATAATTTTCTTGCTGTATTTACATTCTTTGGTATTTGCTAAGGGTAATAGCTCATTTCTTACACAAGTGTTAAAATAGCATGCACTTAACCAGAGTAATAAAGCAGAATCCTTATGCGTAGTCAAACAGTATAAGAACAACTATAAACAAAGCAATCTATACTAGAAGTCAGACTTAATTTGTAATCTGTAACTCCCACTCACATGCAGTAGGGTTTGTGCATTTTACTAAATTCTATGGCCTTGGTTTACGTACCAAATCATGTAATTTTGCCATTACCAATGACTGATGAGATTTTTGAGAAAATCATATAGTACCACGCTCCTTCACATTGTTCTAGAATACTAACAATGTTACCTTGATAGTAAAACATATCATTTCTAAATAAAATAAAAAAGAAACAGAATTCCATGAAACATTCATCTTTTAAAATGTCTTCTACTATAGTATCTTTGCTTATCTGACTAAGTCTTTGTAAATACAATTTCATGTTTACTTTTTATTTGTTTGTATATGTGTGAGTGTACAAAGTGAAAAATGGCACCTGACTGTAATCCCAGTACTGGGAAGTGGATGGTGAGAAGAGGAGGGTCCCTGGGTGCTCCCCAGCCAGTCTACCCAGATCAGTGAGTGTGAGGCTCCATGGAGGACATTCTCAGAAAATAACACGGAGATCAGAAGAGGAAGGCACATAAAATTAACCTCAGGCCATACATACATACACGTACACACACACACACACACACACACACACACACATACACACACACACAAGACACCGCTTTCTGAGCTAATTATTCATGTATTCTTTATTCTTTACAGATTGGGAGAACTCTAAATTTTTATTAAACATTACTAACAATTAAAAGGATAGGTGAGGTTTCTTCTGGTGGGCACCATTGCTGAGCCATCTTGGGCAGGAACTCTGTGGACAGTCCCACGGTCTCCAGAGGACTCTCCATCACCAGGCACCCTAGCACACACAGGATCTTAAGATCACTGGTGAGTAGAACACAACATCTGTTCCAACAGAACCAGGAGTGCCTGGGGCCAGCTGGAGCACAGACACAGGAACCCTGCCTAACCAGTGGCTCAGATTCCTTCTGGTTGGTGCCATCTGTAGGCCATCTTGGGCCCAAACTCAGTGGATAGCCCCATGGTCCCTAAAGGAGGTACCACTTCCAGGTGCTCTAACACACCCAGGATCCCAGGATTTCAGGAGCTTGGTCACACGAGGATCTCAGGTTCTCAGAGGAAGCTTGACTGCCAAGAACCTGGCACACCCAGAATCTCACTTCACAGAATCCCAGAATCACAGGATCACAAAGAAAGCTGGACTATGAGAGGTTCTGACTCAACTGGGATTACAGGAAGGACAGGCTCCAATCAGATATATCAAGGTCAGGCATCACTTGAGATAATCAGATGGCGGGAGGCAAACATAAGAACAGAAGCAACAGAAACCAAGGTTACTTGGCGTCATCAGAACCCAACTTTACGACCATAGCAATTACTGGATATACCATCACACCAGAAAAGCAAGATATAGATCTAAAGTCACTTCTCATGATGGTGATGGAGGACTATAAGAAGGACATAAATAATTCTAAAGAAATACAAGAGAACACGTTCAAACACGGGGAAGAATTGAACAAAACCATCCAGGATCTAAAAGTGGAAGTAGAAACAATAAAGGAATTACAAAGGGAGACAACTCTGGAGATAGAAAACTTAAGAAAGAAGTCAGGAGCCATAGATGCAAGCATAACAAACAGAATACAAGAGATAGAAGAAAGAATCTCAGGTGCAGAAGATACCATAAAAAATTTTGACACAACAATCAAAGAAAATGCGAAACGCAAAAAGACCCCAACCCAAAACATCCAGAGAATCCAGGACACAATGAGAAGATGAGACCTAAGAATAATAGGTATAGACAAGAAGGAAGAATTCCACCTTAAAGGGCTAGTAAATGTCTTCGACAAAATTATAGAAGAAAACTTCCCTAACCTAAAGAAAGAGATGTCCATGAACATACAAGAAGCCTACAGAACTCCAAATAGTTTGGACCAGAAAAGAAATTCCTCCTGTCACATAATTAAAACATCAAATGCACAAAACAAAGAAAGAATATTAAAAGCAGTAAGGAAAAAAGGTCAAGTAACATATAAATGCAGACCTATCAGAATTACAGCTGACTTCTCACCAGAGACTATGAAAGCCAGAAGATCCTGGACAGATGTTATACAGACCCTAAGAGACCACAAATGCCAGCCCAGGATACTATACCCAGCAAAACTCTCAAATACCAGAGATGGAGAAACCAAGATATTCTATGACAAAACCAAATTTACACATTATCTTTCTAAAAATCCAGCCCTTCAAAGGATAATAAAGGGAAAACTTCAAAACAAGGAGGGAAACTATGCTCTAGAAAAAGCAAGAAAAATAATCTTTCAACAAACCTAAAAGAAGATAGCCACATGAACAAAATTCCAACTCTAACAACAAAAATAACAGGAAGCAACAATGACTTTTCCTTCATATCTCTTAATATCAATGGACTCAATTCCCCAATTAAAAGATATAGACTAATAGACTGGTTATGTAAACAGGACCCAATATTTTGCTGCATACCTGGAACCCCACTCAATGACAAAGACAGACACAACCTCAGAGCAAATGGCTGGAAAACAGTTTTCCAAGCAAAATGGTCCCAATTTTCTTCATGTGACTGGAGTACCCATTCTAATATAGAATAAAATCTACTTTCAGCCTAAAGTTATCAAGAAAGATAAGAAAGGACACTTCACACTCACCAAAGGTAAAATTTATCAAGATGAACTATCCATTCTGAACATGTATGCTACAAATGCAAGGGCATCCACATGCTTTAAAGAAACTTTAGTAAAGCTCAAAACACACATTGCACCACACACAATAATAGTGGAAGACATCAACAGCCTACTTTCATCAATGTAAAGGTCCTGGAAACAGAAACTAAACAGAAACACGTTGAAACTAACAGAAGTTATAAAAAAAAATGGATTTAACATATATCTATAGAACATTTTATTCTAAAACAAAAGGATATACTTTCTTCTCAGCACCTCATGGTACCTCCTCCAAAACTGACCATATAATTGGTCACAAAACAGGCCTCAACAAATAAAAAAAAATATTGAAATAATCCCATGCATCCTATTAGATCACCACAGACTAAGGATAATCTTCAATAACAACATAAATAATAGAAAGTTCACATACACCTGGAAGCTGAACAACACTCTACTCAATGATAACTATGTCAAGAAAGAAAAAAATTAAAGACTTTTTCAGTTTAATGAAAATGAAGCCACAACATATCAAACTTATGGGACACAATGAAAGCAGTCCTAAAAGGAAAACTCAAAGCTCTGAGTGCTGTCAAAAAGAAAGTAGAGAGAGCATACACTAGCAGTTTGACAGCACACCTAAAAGCTCTAGAACAAGAGGAAGCAAATTCACCCAAGAGGGGTAGAAGGCAGGAAATGATCAAACTCAGGACTGAAATCAAACACATAGAAACAAAAGAACTATACAAAGTATCAACCAAACCAGGAGCTGGTCTTTGAGAAAATCAACAATATAGATAAACCCTTATCCAGACTAACTAGAAGGCACAGGGACAGTATCCTAATTAACAAAATCAGAAAAGAAAAGGGAGACATAACAACAGAATCTGAGGAAATCCAAGAAATCATCAGATCCTACTACAAAAGCCTATACTCTACACAACTGGAAAACCTGGATGAAGTGGTCAATTTTCTAGACAGATACTAGGTACCAAAGTTAAATCAGGATCAGATTAAAGATCTAAACAGTCCCATATCTTCTAAAGAAATAGAAACAGTCATTAATAGTCTCCAAGCAAAAAAAAAAAAAAAAAAAAAAAAAAAAAAAAAAAAAAAAAAAAAAAAAAAAAAAAAAAAAAAAAAAAAAAAAAAAAAAAAAAAAAAAAAAAAAAAAAAAAAAAGCCTAGGACCTGATGGGTTTATTGCAGAGTTCTATCAGACCTTCAAAGAAGACCTAATTGCAATACTCCTCAAACTATTCCACAAAATAGAAATAGAAGGTAATCTACCCAATTCGTTCTATGAAGCCACAGTTACTCTGATACCTATAGCACACAGAGACCCAACAAAGAAAGAGAACTTCACACCAATTTTCCTTATGAATATCGATGCAAAAATACTCAATAAGATTCTCACAAACCAAATCCAAGAGCACATCAAAACAATCATCCACCATGATCAAATAGGCTTCATCACAGGGATTTAGGGATGGTTCAATATATGGAAATCTATCAATGTAATCTACTGTATATACGAACTCAAAGACAAAAACCACATGATCATCTCATTAGATGCTGAGAACGCATTTGNTGTGTATATATATATATATATATATATATATATATATATATATATATATATACATATCCATCTATGTATGCTTTGACCAGTTCTTAGATATTCATATACTTCCACACATGACAAATAGTATTTAATAAATCTATTGAGACTCACTCTGTGGTCCGTATGTCAACAAAAATACGAAAACTATCCTAGTTTCATAAGACTGAGAATGTTTCTGAGACATATGCCAAGTAGTTTTAACTCAGAGAAGTTTCTAGTAAACTAGGACAAGGTCACCCTAAGTCAGCATCCTTACCACCAGAGACTTTCCCAAAACTCAGTAACTAATGTCTTACTGCCTGACATAGTGCTTAAACATTGTGAATATTGCCCTGTTGTTGCACATGGTGATACTCCCTCCAATAACTTATAAATTTCATTGCTCCCTGTATGTAATATCTACTATCTAGTGAGTATAAACTATCTCATTATGATGGTAGTTTTTATTTTACTGATGGGTTTGATCATGATTTCATGATTATAATTAGCTATTCACATGACTTCATGAAATTTTTTCATAACACCAGAGAGAGACTGATATGACTACCTAGGCAAGAAGACTGCAGGCTATTCAATCACTCCTTTCATAAGAGTCATTAAAAGAACACAGCTTAGACAAATGTCCCTGCCAATGTTCTTCAGTGTAAGTGGAGTCTTATACTTCCAAATGAACCATTCAGGAGCATCTGTAACAATTGGTGGATAACAAAAGCCTTCCTTTACTTTCTATGGGAGACACTTGAGTTTCCTGTATGATATTAAATAAGAAAATAGCAAATGTATTATGACTGCTATTCAATATCTGAATAAAAGAGTATCAATAAAGTGTATTTTAATGTTCCTTCATTGTAAAACCATAGCAATAGATACTGCTCACATCTCCATGTTGTGGACACAAATATGTATATGCCCTACACTAGACTATTCTGATGACTAAATTGAACATAAAACAATTTGCACTATTTTGTATACATTATGTGCATTATATATTTCTATAATCTGTGTATATTATACATTTGCATAATCTGTGTAAATTGTCATCAGTGCAAAATCTGGATGAAACTAGTGCAGCCTTAAAAGTCATAACAAATTGAGAAGGAGTTGGAGATTTAAAATGAAGAATCAGAACTGGCTCTTGTTTGCCTTTTAATATAGTTTACTTGTGTCCTGGGGAAAGGTGAGCTGATTGAAAGCAGGAGAGAAAGAGCTCTGTGTGCGCTGACTCAGTCTTGTGAGCTGCTAATGTAACTGTACACCAGTGGTTCAAAAGAGTTTGTCCATCTTCCATGGTTGATGTGGAAAAGCAAGGATTTTAACTGTAATTAGCAGTGTTGTTGCAGGTTTATACCCCATTAAAGCATGCATGGTCCTTTCAAAACCTTAACATCTAATAGCATTATTTTGTTTGCTCTCATGATTCCCTGATTGTGAGTAAAAGAATTTCTGTGGAAATTCATGGCATGGTATTCATAAATGTTTTCGTTTCTGAGTACCCAAGTAAAGGCAGAAGGAAAGACAAAATGGGGAAATCAGGAAAATGTGAAAATTGGATTTTTTTAAAATCATGGAATGTCCATGTACAATGACAATGTAAATAATAATGAAGAAATACAATTTTACAACTACATTCTTATAGATTTGTTAAACAGACACACAATTGAGAAATAGATCAAGGGTAAATCTTCTAGCAACAAATAGCATGTCTTTGAAACTGGGGACTGAAATGTAAGTCTGTTCTCTGGCCACACTGTCCAGCCAGAGGTCCTGGAGCACTGATGCATAAGTATTCCATGTAGGCCCACAGCACTAGCTGCTTAGATTGGGGTGGTATAAAGCCACTCAAAATATGGTTATTCCTGAAAATTATAACCTACTTACAAATTCAAGGAAGTACCATCGAATCCCGGAAGACTTAAAGTGCCACAATAAAGTTTTGAAAGTTTTGAATAAAGAGAACTTATACATCTTATTAAAAGAAACCATTTTTCAGAATACATGGTTCAAAAATAGCATAATGATAAATGGAGAGACTACATCATGTAATAGATAAATAAGTTCAAATATTCAATTGACTGATAAAGAGTATGAAGGAATTAAGGACAAATTTTATTTTCTTAACTCTTTATGACAACCCAGCTCCACACTGATGCACTTTTTTTCATAATAGGCTATGTGAAGCCCTGATGTCTCAAATTCACAATCCTCCTGCTTCAGCTTTCTGAGTGTCAATATTCAGTCATGTTGCACCATGCATAGCTTCATTTATGGTACTAAAGGGATGGGTTCTTATTAGCCTTCTATCTTCCTGTCACAGGAAATGATGTCCTGTTCCCCCAACATTATCATACCCCTGCAAGAACAACACACCTAGTATCTTGCCTTCATTTTCTGAGCCAGGAAGATAGGATTTCAGCCTTCGACTTTTGCAGAAAACCATAAGCTCATAACTTAACAAAAATTTACACATTTTTTTAATAATCTAATATTGTTTTGGTTTTGTTGTTGTTTTTGGTTTGATTCTTCTATAAGTAAAGGTCTAGAAGTAATTCAGGAATGCAGAAAGTAGAAGTAATCTTTTTACCAAGAGAAAAGAATAGTACACTGTCCAATATTAGCATTTGGGGGTAAGTGGTATTTTCTGAGACAGGATATCTCTATGTAGTGCCAACTGTCCTGGAACTCACTCTGTATGCCAGACTATCCTAAAACCTCACCTGCTTCTGCCTCCCAGGTGGTAGGAGTTTAAGGTATTCACCACCACTACCAGTTTGATCTAATATATTAATGACAGGTATTAATAATAGGCTGTGAATATAGCTCAGAGATAGAGCACTTGCCTAGAATGTTCAAAACTCCAAGTCTTGATTCCTAGTACACAAAAATAAATTTAATCAAAAATTGTGAACATAAAGCAACAGAAAATAAAAGTCTTAAGAATTGAAATGAAATACTTAATAAATTAAAATGAAATACTTAAGAATTAAGTAATCTGGGGATATAAATGACGCAGAGGTTAACAGAATTTGCTTTCTTGCTGAAGACCTGGGTTTGCTCCCTAGAATCCATGTGGCAGCTCAAAACCATCTATAATCCAGTTCCAAAGGATCTAATTCCCTCTTCTGGCTTCCTCAGGCACCAGGCACACTAATACACATGAAATAAAAATAAAAATAATAGATATTTTATAGAATTAAATTACTACTTGTGTATTAAAAAAAACTTTAATGATTAGAGTTAAAATATCTGACTATTTTAATGAATACCTGGAATGAAATATTCAAATATACTTTATTTTATTTATTATGTTACTTATTATTTTATATATTGTTTATTCTTTTATGAATAATACATATATTGTTTTAGAGATTTTTATAAGGTGTATCCTTTAACTTAAGTAGTCAGGTTCAAGTCATACAGCACTAGGATCAAAAGGACCCATGACTAATTCCTAAAAGCATAAGACCATAGGAATCCCTTGCTGGAAAAGTAACTCTTTCTCTCTTGATAGGCTCTGTACACATCAGTCCTCAGTGACACTACATGAAAAAAATGTTCATGATCTATAAGGATTGTGATACTATTGTTTTATAAGGTTACACATAAAAGGGGGATGTGTACCCATGGATAATACAGAAAATAAATGTCCTTCTATGAAAGGAAGAAGAAAGTAAGAAACTTGTACTTTTAAAAACTGAAAGATTTGACAAAATACCATACAAAGATGAACACTAAGAAACTAAATGGGATTTGGCATGTCTAATTAGCTGTATCAACAAGAGATTTGAGTTGGTCTGGGCAAACACAGGATGCTTTTTGAGTGGAAAGCAAACAAGTGCATTGAGGTACTATACCAACCACATTTGTTCTAACATTGACCTTATAATAATTAAAAATTGATGCTTGCAACATAATACAGCTGTGCAATCATATTTAAACCTAATCATTTCATAGACAGCAGAAAGTTGTGCAAAAAGGTCAAAAACACTTTAATTTCATGACAGTAAATTTACTCTTTATTCCCAAAGTGAAAATGTCTAATTTCTAAAAGAGCAAACCAATAATTACTTATTATAAAGCTATTTTAGTCAATACTTAATTTCGCTATATTGATTAGTATTTAGACATTTAAAATGTACCCTACAGCAAGAATATGTGTTTACAATACTGTTCTCCCTACTGATATTTGTAAGTATTACCAGTATTGATTTGAGACATGTTTCAAAAATGTCAAACTTAATAGTAATCATATAAAGGGAGTTTGACTCTTTTAAAACTGGAATTTAAATTTAAAATATTTGAATAGTGGTATCTTCAAAGATATCATTATATCATGATAATTATTTCTGCCACTATATACTTTAGCAAGTGATTGGTTAAACTACATTATAAATTCTACGTCCTCCAAAACTAACATGAAAGAAGACATAAAAAATATCAATTCCACTATTCAGAACTAGAATGCATGACTTTTCCTTATTGCATGTGCTTCTGATTATAAAATAATGGCTGGGATATGATCTCCCCCTTAACTTGCATTCGGTGTAACTTTGAGCTCTTTGCAATAAAACAAAATGATGCTTCATCAGGATGTGTCTGGGACTACCAAGGCAATTTACAAACTTTCCATCATTAAGTCTGAAAACATCACTGTGAGACAGGTATTAATATAACACTTCTCTCTTGAGAAGTCCAATGCACTTTGCATAATGCTACTTTATTAACTTTGCCTTGAGCTGAGAACAAAGGCTGAAATGTCTAACCATGTCCCTCACTTGCAGAGATGCATAAAACAAATAGAAAACGTGATTGCATGTGGTTTATTGCTTTCATTTGGGTTTTGATTTTGTTTGGCTTTGGGGTGGGGAGTCCTTATGATTTGTTTTTGTTTGTTTGTTTTTTAATACAGGATTTGCTTTATGGAGCTCACTGCAAAACTCAGGCTCTCCTCGAACTCACAGTAATCCATTTGTCTCCCAAGTACTTGAATTACAAGCATGAGCCACCATGTCTTGCTTAGTCAAATGTTTAAGATTCACTTTTCCTTCTAATCTGAGGCCACTCCTAAAGAAAAGGTTAACTGGAATCTTTAATACATTGTGCCTTAATGAATATTTTCAAAATATTTAAATTTTGTAAAAGTGACAGGTGGATATTTTGGTCTTGGCCTTACAATTAGCTCTCTAAATACAGCATCATGGCATTTCCAAACAATTCATTACCTACCAGGTTTCTTCTAGTTTGCTGGGACATGTCATCAACATGTCTGTTTTGTTACAGATATTCTGATTCTCCCTTGCTGAACAGACTAAGATGCTACAAATGCAAACCCAACTGCCTTCCATCTTACCTTCTCTCTCCCTGGGCTCCAGCCAAGTCAACGTTGACCATCTGTAAACATTGTCTCATTCCTGATATCCCTTTCTCCTATAATGCCATCTTCTCTTCCAGAAATCCCAGCACACACACACACACACACACACACACACACACACACACATGCACACACACAAGAGTGAAGTATCAGATCATATTCAAAACAATTAACATTCTAAACTATTAAAAACTTAGTATTCAACCACAATAATAAATTCATTTTTTGTAACACTAATAGACAAAATTTGAAGTTTTTACTTAAAACCACCTGTATTTCAAGTATAAACGAATACTTAAATATTTAATATTTTATCAATCTGTACCAAAAGTGACAGGTTTTGGTTCATAAAAAATGTTTTATTGTGCCTATGAGTACAAAAATATATACTTCAGATTTAATGATAACAGATAGGAGGAATTTAAAAATTTCTCAGTAACATTGCAATGAACCTTCCTTCTCTATGAGCTATGTCCTCATCTTGCTTTGTTCAACTATGTCTTGTCATAGGAGTTCTCTGGAAGAATTTTGGGGTGCTTATCATATTGTCTACAAATAGTGTTACCTTGACTTCTTCCTTTTCCATTTGTATCCCTTTGGCCTCCTTTTGTTGTCTAGTTGCTAGCTAGAACTTGGAGTACTACGTTGCATAAGTCGGGAGAGAGTGGGCAGCCTTCCCTTGCCCTTGATTTTAGTGGGATTGCTTCCAGTTTCTCTCCATTTAATTTGATGTTGACTGTTGGTTTGCTGTATGTTGCTTTTATTGAGACATGCCTACAATCTTACACACACGTATAATTTCTCAATTAAGACATCTTTTCTATAATAATTTTGGGCTGTATCAAGTTGACAGTTATGGCTAACCAGGATATTCCACCCTTGTCAACTTGACACAAAAACATGTCACTGTTAAATTATAACCATTTATGGGTTTGGTGGTTGTTTATGGGATGGATCCCCAAGTGGGACAGTCTCTGGATGGTCATTCCTTCAGTCTCTGCTCTGAACTTTGTCTCTGTAACTCCTTCCATGGGTATTTTGTTCTCCCTTCTAAGAAGGATTCTGCACTTCTGGGCTAATATCCATTTATCAGTAAATGCATACCATGTGTGGGGGTTTTTTGTCTTGTTTTGTTTGTTTGTTTGTTTTGCGATTGGGTTACCTCACTCAGGATATTTTCTAGTTCCATCCATTTGTCTAAGAATTTCATAAATTAATTGTTTTTAATAGCTGCTTAATACTCCATTGTGTAAATGTACCACATTTTCTGTATCCATTCCTTTGTTGAGGGAAATCTTGGTTCTTTCCAGCTTCTGGCTATTATAAATAAGGCTGCTATGAACATAGTGGAGCCTTATTACAATTTGGAGCATCTTCTGGGTAAATACCCACGAGTGGTATTGCTGAATCTTCCAGTAGTACTATGTCCAATTTTCTGAGGAACCACCAAACTGATTTCCAGAGTGGTTGTACCAGCTTGCAATCCCACCAGCAATGAAGGAGTGTTCCTCTTTCTCCACATCTTTGCCAGTATCTGCTGTCACCTGAGTTTTTGATCTTAGCCATTCTGACTGGTGTGAGAGAGCTTGCTGACAGGAGCCTGATATAGCTGTGTCCTGAGGAGCTCTGCCAGTACCTGGCAAATACAGAAGTGGATCTCACAATCACTCATTGGACAGAGCACAAGGTCCCCAGTGAAGGAGCTAGAGAAAGTACCCAAGGAGCTGAAAGGGTTTGAAGCCCCATAGGAGGAACATCAATATGAACTAATCAGTAACCTCAGAGCTCTTTGGGACTAAACCACCAAAGAAAACACATGGTAGAACTTGTGGATCTAGCTGTATATGTAGCAGAGGATGGCCTAGTGGGTCATCAATGGGAGGAGAGGCCCTAGGTCCTATGAAGGCTATATGCCCCAGTATAGGGGAATTCCATGACCAGGAATGAGAGTGGGTGAGTTGGAGAGCAGGGGAATGAGGAGGGGATAGGGGATATTCAGAGTGGAAACTAAGAAAGGGGATAACATCTGAAATATAAATAAAGAAAATATCTAATAAAAATAAAGTTAAAAAAATTATAACCATTTCTTTCTTGCTTGTCCCTAAGATCTTATAGTAATCTTAAAATATACAAAATATACAACACAATACAACTTTTTTTTATTTTCAGGTCTTCTCACATGTTTGTTACTGTAAAAGTTTGCTTTTGACAAAACTCAAAAGTAGAAGTTCTCAGTAGTACAGTCAACATCTCTCAGCAATTTGTTCCTGGTGTTTTCTTTGACTCCTTCATTCTCTTGCTCAAAAGTGTACCTTATTCTGCAACCTTCTTCTTATTTTTCTTATCAAATTGTTTCTTCAGAACAACACATTAACATTGAAATACATTAGGAGCAACCATTCACTAAAACATGAATGCTTTAGCCCTGAGCTTGTTTAAGGACTCTCTAAAAACTTATTCATAGACATTATCTTCTTTAGAGTCACTGAGAAACATTAAGAGTCTGAGAGCTCTTTTGAGCCCTTTCTGGAAAGGCACTATATCATCTGTCAGCCCAAGGTTTTCCCTCTATACTTTTGTTTAAGTTACCAATTTGAGAACACTCAGATTGGCATCCACAATGCATCCCCAGACAGACATCTCCTTTCTCTCTCTAGTTACATTTGTTCTATAAGAAGAATTTTCCCTAATCAAAGGCAAACACACTCTGAGTTTGGTCAACACCTTGCTTCATGGCAAAGTCTTGTTTGTCATACCCACCACTGTTTCAGAACACATACCCTTCCATTCCTCACCCAGAACATCATCAGCTGATTCTGTGACTATGAATTTTACAAAGTGTGGTGGTTTGGAATGGTATCCACACTACAGACTCATGTATTTGAATACTTGGCCATAGGGAGTGGCACTATTAGGAGGTATGGCCTTGCTGGAGTGGAAGTGATCTTGTTGGGGGAAGTATGTAACTGTGGAAGAGGGCTTTGATGTCTTGTATGCCCATAGAACCAAGCGGGTACTCCTTCTGCTACCTGCAGATCAAGATACAGAAATCCCAGCTGCTCCAGCACCATATCTGCCTGCATGCTGCACGCTTCCCCCAATTGATGACAACGGACTAAGTCTCTGAAGCTGTAAGTCAGCCCCAATTAAACGTTTTTCTTTGTAAGAGTTACTGTGGTCATGGTGACTCTTCACAGAAATAAAACCCTAACTAAGACAGAAGTACCAGAAGAGGGATTTTGCTGTGATAGGTCTGACCATACTTTTTAGATTTTAGAACTTTGGGTTAGAAAAGCAACAGAATGCTTTAAATGGGGCTTAATGGACCATATAAGTAGAAGCAGGTAAGACAGTGGTGTTGGGGATGATTTGACTTGTGGAGGGCTTGCTCACTAGGTTTCAGAGGAGAAGAATTTTAGTATGTTGCCTAGAGATTGTGCTTGTGTACTTTTTTGAAGAATGTGGATGCTCTTTGCCCTTGTCTGAAGAGTCTGCCAGAGGCTGCAGTGAAGAGATTTAGATTAATTGCATTGGCAAAGGAAGTCTCAAAACAGCTTAGTATGTATACTGTCATAAGGTTCACTCGTATGATGAGTGTTTTGATGAAACACAAAAAGCTAAGCAAGAAAAAAAATACAAAAATGTATGAACCAAGGATTAAAGAGGCATTAGGAAGTAGAATTGCTCAAGAAGATAAACCAATTACAGATATTTAATGTAATTAAAGGAGTGGTAACCTTGGAGTAAGATCCAACCCAGTTAAAATTCCATCTTGTAAAAAGGAATTAAAGAAACACTTACTTCTAAGTATGGTGGTACATACCTTGAATCCCAGTACTTACGAGAAACATGCATTCAGATATCTGAGTTCAAGGCCAGCCTGGTCTGCTGACCAAGTTCCAGAATAACCAAATTTAGCCAGTGAAGAAAATCATTGAGAAAAAAAAAAGAAAAACTGATGAAGATGTAATTTACCAAAGGGCCATGTTCCAGACCCAACAAACAGCAGAACATGTCAGCTTCAGCCACCTGGTTCTGGATTTAGAGTGAAGAATAGATGAAGGGGTTTATGGACTCTCCCACAAAGACTAAGGAAAGCGGCTGAAGACAGGCATGTGGCAGACGTGTTCTTGTATGAGGTCCCAGGGACACCATTGTATGAAGCTGTGTAAAGCCATTGGGTGAAGCTGTGAAGTTGAAATATGTATTGCTTTGGAGAGCCCATGATGTCAGATATGCCAGAGTTATGGGATACCTGTAGAGAGAGTAGAACCAGCCCAAGACATAGAAGTGTATTACAGTCATCAATGTTGAAAGGAGATGGAGCTCTGCAAAATATTTTGACATCACACATGGAAATACAGAGTTTGATGGTTTGCCCAACTGGTTTTCATTCTTGCTTTCATCCAATGCTCCATCTTAGGACAGTAATATATCTCATATACTGTATACAATATATATGACATACATATATATGTGTGTATATATATATATATATATATATATATATATATATATATATATGAGTGTGTGTGTGAGTTAGAACATGTGATCCTCTTTTTATTATTTTCATAGGGGATTAAAGATAAGAGATTGCATGAAATTCAAAAGAGACATTGGACATTGTATATTTAAACATTGTTGAGATTCTGATGGATTATAGGGAGTGTGAAGTTGGATTAAATGCATTTCACATTATGTAATGGATACAAGACTATGGGGGCCAAAGAATGGAATATTGTGGTTTGAATAGGCACAGCCCCATAACTTCATGTGTTTGAATGCTTAGCCATAGAGAATTGGACTATTAGGAGATGTGGCCTTGTTGGAGGAAATGAGTCACTATGGAGCTGGGTTTTGAGGTCTTATATATGTTCAAGCTATGCCCAATGTAGCACACAGTTTCCTTTTGTTGGTCATGGACCCAGATGTACAAATCTCAGCTCTTCCAGCATGACTGCCTACCTCCTGCCATGCTTTCCACCATGATGATAACAGACTAAACCTCTGAAAATGTAAGGCAGACCCAAATAAATGTATTCCTTCGTAAAAGTTACTTTGGTCATGATGTCCCTTCACAGCAATAAAACCCTAATGGAGACACGTGGAAAGAACAAAGTTTGCTTTCATTATACATGTCAATATCTTCTGGCAACTGATGGCTGGAAAGTAGATATTTAGTTTCATCTTGACACAGTTAACCACCTAGGAGCTGACATTTGAAGGTGCTATGAAAAAGAGCCACAACAAAACTTTTAAAAGCCCCACAATCTTTAAAATTCCCCAAATCTAAAAGTTCAATATATCTTCAAAATATCCAGTGTTGCTTAAGTGTGAGATACTCAAGAACAAAGAGCAAATTAAATGTTTTTTTGGGGGGGAGGGGGGTTGTTTTTTGGGGGTTTTTTTGGTTTTTTTTTTTTTTTTTTTTTTTTTTTTTTTTTTTTTTTTGCAAAAGAGAATGTCCAGGACCAACCATAGGAACAATCAGATCTCAGCAAAACAATTCCAGCAGGGTGAATATCTCAATGCCCAATATCTAGAACTTAGCCATGATCAGAAAGGGCTCCAAATGGCTTAAATACTCCCACCTCTGCCACGCTACCATCTAAAATAGAAACTACTTTACTATTCAGGTGAATCTACTTCAAACCAATTACTGTCCTTGGTGTATGTCCCTCAGTTCTGGTATCTTTAATATCCTGGGGTATCCACTGCAACTAAGGCTTCACCTTTACAAAGGCATCCCAGGATCTCCTACAGGGATCCAGCTCTTCAACAAAGTGAAGCCATGACTTCTCTCCATGACTCCTTCACTCCTGAACCTTTTATGACTTCAAAAGCATGAGGATGACTCTCACTCATCTCCACATTAGGCTGCCATCTTGAGATGAAAATGTACTCCCCCCTCTTGAATAATGCTGACCATCATCCACTGCCCCAGTGAAGCACAAAAGCTGTACTAGTTTCTTGTTAAACACAGCTAATTCTTCAGCCCCAGCTGAGCAACAACCAGAGATTCTCTTTTATTATTATTATTTATTATTTTTATTCACTTTCCATCCCGATCACATCCCTCTTCCTCCCCTCCTCCAAGTCCCACCCTTACAAATCTCTCCCCACCAGTGCCCCTCCCTCTCTCCTCAGAGAAGGTGAAACCCCATTGGTTACCATTAATCCCAGCAGGACTACATACATCCTCTCTCACTGAAGCCCAACAAAGCAGTCCAAGTAGGGGGAAGGGGATCCAGTGACAGTGAATAGAGCCTGAAGCAGAGTCCATTCCATTTATTAGAGGACCCACATGAAGCATAAACTGAACATTTTCTGCAACTATGTAGAAGGTATGTAGGTCCAGCTCCTGTATGCTCCCTGATTGGTGGCCCAGGCTCTGTGAGCCCCCATAGCCCCAGGTTAGGTGACCCTGTAGGCTTTCTTGTAGTGTCCTTGACCCCTCCATAGGCTTACATTTTTCAAAACTTACTTTAACAAGGGTTCTCAAACACTTCAACTTCCATTCTAGTCCACTCTCCAGAGGTAGGGGAGAAAAGATAGTAAATAGGACAGTGGGGATCTAGATCTATGTAGAAGTAGTTCTTTGGGGGCAATTGCAATGTCCATTTGTCAAGATACCAGCAGTCCAGTTCAGTAATATCAGGATACCAAGAGTCCAGGTCAAAAAGTATCACCAAATACAAATCAACAGCAGTGCCACAATTCAGCAGAAACAGCCAGATCTTCACCAAATAGGCACAAGTCATCAGGAGTGACTAGAAACAGTTGGAATGCCAGGAGAAGTTCTTTTCTGTGCCTCCCTCAAGGAAGTAAAGGTCAGCAAAGAAACAAGACCAACAAAGCATTGTATGGCTAGCTATGCAAGCATGCCATCATTGTCTGTCCAAAGATCACATGTTCTCTCACAAGTTTACTTCAGCAAAATAACACATGAGTCTGCTTCTGCAGCAGAGTCATTAATAGTGTCAGGAATTAGCTTTCTCCCATGGGGTGGGTCTCAAGTTGTTGTCCAGTCATTGGTTGTCTGTCCTCTCAGTCTCTGCTATATCTTCATCTCTACATGTCTTAGAGGCCAGACAAAATTTGAATTAAAGGTTTTGTGGGTGGATTGATGACTCTCTCCCTCCTCTTGTGCTGGTTTCTTGGTAAACACTGCTGATCCTTTGGCCTCAGTTAACCAACAAACACAGATTCTCTTTTTGTTAAGATTTATTCTATTTTTACTTGTGTGTGAGAGAGTGAGGTGGGGTTATGTGCATGTGGCTAATGGAACTCATAGAGTCCAAATGAGGGTATTGGGAACCTTGAAGCTGAAGTTCTAGGAAGACGTGAGGCACCTAACATGAGTGCTGGAACCAAAGTTGACTCTTCTTTAAAAGAAGCAAGTTCTCTTACCCACTGAGGCATCTCTCCAGCTCAACCACAGATTCTTAACCTGAAACATCACATGAACAGCCCTAGCAGCATCTTTGCTTCCCTGGGAAACTTCTCAAGCCTAAACTCTGTGTTATTTACATATCCCTCAACATTCATATTTTCCAAACTCCCTTACAAAAGTCTTCTAAGCTCTGAGCACTCTCTAACTTTTCCAGAACAAAGTTTTAAATGATTCCACAATCCTTACAATGAACAATATGATAGAAATACACACTCTTGACACCAATTTCTGTATTAATTGATTTTCTGTTGCTGTGATAAAATAACCAAAAGCACCTTAAGAAAGGAAGGCTTCATCATGGCTCATGGCTCCAGATGACTAGGATCCATTGTGCTTGAGAAGGAAAACAGGGCAACAGTTGGAAAAAGAACATGATGACAAGGGCAGGAAGCTGGCTGATCACATTTTCATCCACACACAGGAAGTAGAGAGATGGAGAATGGGAAGTAAGACATTGTGATAAAACACAAACACCTACGCCCAGTGCCATACTTCCTCCAGAACTTCTCTACCTCCTAAAGGCTCCATAAGCTCCCTGAACAACAAAATCAGATGAGTGTCCAGATTCATGAGCCTATGGAGGGCATTTCTCATTCAAATTTCCACAGCATTATTCAAAGTACTTATCATGGTTGTTTCCAGTTGTGAAAATTACTGTAAATTTTTTATTTTATCTATAGTAAATGTGTAATGCTGTAGGAGCCAGAACAAAAGAAAAACCAGATTCTAAGATGGGAAAGGGGTCACTTTGGGTATATTGCTTAACTAATTCATCCATATGTACTTAATCTAAAATAAGGGGCAACAACCATGCCACACTTAATAGTGTTTGGCTAAGACATAAATAGGAGTTTAAAAGTAAACAGAATTTCTTAACACTGGCATATGAAAAAATATAATGTTGAAAATGATGATTCAAAAAATACGGAGGAATTTCAAGTTTTCCTGTCCTGCTTTTTTAAAATTACTATTAACAATTTTGTAACCCACAGATTAGCTTGTCTACCCATGAGACAAGCTACTCCACAAATTCATTTCATTGTTTAACCTGTGCAGGTTTTTTGAGCCAAAGAACATAACTATAGCTGTGTCCCAAGCTGCTGTACTCTACCAGCTGCATGACACACTGGTCATTTCACTAAATAATCATAATGGCCAACATGGGAAAAGAAAGAAGTATCTTCCTAACCCACATTCTTTGGGAATTCTAAGGAGAAAACAAGTAATTACGAAAATTTGGCTGGCACATTGAACCTGGTACATAAGAGAAACCATGGGACCTTTAATGAAGAAAATGATCCAGACTTCGGATTTATATGCCACCAAATCAAAATAAATCCTTAAGAAAAGTACTGTAATAAAGATGTGTTTCACTTCTGGGCATACTTCAGTCATTTTATCTGAAAAAATAGTTATTCTCCATAATTATAATGTTTTTTTTCTTAGCTGTTAACCAGGCAATAGCCTGAATGAGGACATTCTCAGCCCAGAGAGCCTGCCCTTCCTTTCATCCTTCTTTGTTCCTCCTTTCTTGTCTCTAAAAAATACTTCAAGATAATGGTTGTTCTGGCTAGTTTTATGTCTACTTGACCCAAGTTTGCTTCATTTTAGAAAAGTACCTCTGTTCAGAAAATCCCCCCTCCCAGGATTTGCCTGTTGGCAAGTTTGTAGTATGTATTATTGATTGATGATGATTGATTTGGGAGATCCAGCTCACTGTGGGTGGTGTCCCTTCTGGAATGATGGTACTGAATGCTATTCAACGGCAGTCTGGGCAAACCATGATGTACATGCCAGTAAGCAGCACTTCTCCATGGCCTCTGCATCAGCTTCTGCATTCTGCCCTGTTTGAATTCTCATTTTGAATTCCTGAAAAGAAAAACTGATATGGAAGTGGAAGTGAAATAAACCCTTTTCTCCCCAAGTTACTTTTGAACACAGTGTTCATCTCAGCAATAATTAAGTCTAATTAAAACAATGGCATTCACTATGTAAGTCCTAAAGTTACAAAATTACCTCTTCTCATGAAACAGATAACATAGTGGGAAAATACTCAACTGCTACAGTAAGTAGCTCATTGGTAGCATGCTTAAATAGAATGCATGATAGACTAAGCTTAGTCCTGATTAACTATGGTTTGAACCTGATCTTCTACATAAGCACTTGTCTTGAATAATTAGTTCTCTGCTGAGGATGCCATTTTGAGGAGGTTCTGCAAATGTTGCAATGTGGAATACAAATGGTGAAAATAGTTCACTAGTAGTGGGCCTTTGAACGTTATACATGTGACATGTGATTCCTGCATCACCATCCACATCCTGGTTCACCAGAACAGAATGTTCTCCGCACACGTTCCTGCCACTATGAAGTGAACAGTGCCACCATGTCTTTCCCTCTCTGAACTGAGTACTTTAAAAATAGTTAAAATGGCCGATTTTGTGTTATCTGTACTTCACTAGAATTTTTCTTAAAGACTTCATAGGATCTGTTTTCAAAAGAAAGGAACATTACATTGATAAACATACACTTTTTGTTTGTTTTGTTGTTTTTGTAAGAACAGCTTTTTATTAACTGTGATGCTCAGATTCTTGGCACATGACAAAAGTTCAGTAAAAGAAAGCTAACTTTCACAATTGCTTGTCGTCATATATGCCTCTGATGGTGACCAGTTAGAAAGAACCCCTACAGTTCTTGTTACCAGGTAAAAAGTGTCCTCTAAGGAGTATAGCATCTCCAACCCTTATGGTGTTTCCTATCCTATGAGTGTAAATAGTTCCCACGAAGGCATCTTGATGGTTTGTTCTCAGGTAGAATAAACTCTAATGCCATGGATTATGACATATCAAAGGAGATTCATGAAGGTATTAGAAAAAGACTGCAATCTACTATCCATTTTGGATAGTGATGTGTAACAATTGTCCCAAAATAAAATAGGGGGTTTTTATTACATCTCTCCTTTTGTCATATGAGTCATTCTAAAGCAATTCTGCAGGGCTTGAGTATTTAGAAAGTAAGATTTTAACTCACTTCTCCAGGAAAATAAAACATAATAATCTTCAAAAAATAAAAAACATAACTCATAATCTTTTATTTGATACATAGTCATGATTTTATGTTACAATACTATATTTCTATTCACCTACTCATTGGTGTCCTTGAATTTGACTATTTTTTAAAAATCAACCTATTCCTAATTGTGAGAGTTTAAACACATCATGACATGATCCCAAGAACTTGGCAAGCACATGGGTGACTTTACATCTGGCATCACACACCAGCTGCATGTTGACGGAATGAAAGCTTTTCTGTTGATTTACCTTGCTTCATTAGTGAGTATGTGGTGATGCATGAATTACCACATGTGTGCAGGCTCTGCTCTCCATATGGAGCAGGACACAGTGATGCCACAAAAACCAGACAGCATTGACTGCCATGCTGAACTTTCAGAAAATAACATGATTTTTTTTTTCAAAATGCTTTCTTCTGTAAATGGATATATGGGGAATTTTTGTCCTTAGAGATAAATGATTAACAGATATAGGTAGAACCTGTTGCAAAATTTTCTAGGGAAGAAATGACTTCAGCTGTCACAATGAACATATGTACAGTATGGTACCCATCTTCAAGTCATCATACAGTAAAAAAAATCAATAAATTCCTTGCCAAACCCATGTCCAACACGTTTTCTATTTAGTTTTTGACAACTATACTACTTACTGGGAAAATATCTGTGCTGTGAGCTTTATATTTATCTAATTAAAGAAATCTTCCTGGTGCCCTCATTCTCATCATAACTCCATGTCCTACATGAATTTTGTAAATTTAGATGACATCTCTTCACATATGTTATCTGTTGCTGTGTAACAAGTTGCCCAAAATTGAGAAGTGTGAACAACAGTAGTAATTATGATATCATGGTTTAAGGCATCAGAGAAGTGGTCTATCTAGGAACTCAAGGCTGAAGAACTCTCAGTCACAGTGTAATGCCATGGGCATGGTCATCCAAAGAATTCATGGTGGCTGTACAATCACCTTCTAAGATAACTCCCTTAAGTTGATTCTGGCTATTTTCTAAAGAAGTGTCCATCCTTTTTATGAAAACCCTCTAGAAATCTCTTTGAAAATCATTTCATAAAACTCGAGTTGTTACCAAAGGCCAAAAGGTTAAGACCACAACTAGAGGTAGACAAATTTAGGGTTTCACAGAATGCAAGATTTTAGGAACTTACAGTCAAAATAATGTCTTTAGTGACTACAAGTCAATAGAATGCCTTTGCCTATAAGTAAGGAAAGAGAAAGGGATGTGTATGCTGATCTGTTTGTGCTTGTACTCTGAGGAAAGAAAAATGGATGTGTATACTGAGCTGGACAAAGAAAGCCTGCAACTAAGCAGAGTGTACTTAAGTTTTTTCAAACCATTTTTTCCTTTAATTGTTAGTGTGTATGCATGCGTATGCATGAACACATATGCATACCAAATCCATGTCAATTGATTCAATATTAGCAAGTTTGTAATGGGTGTAACCAACTCTTTCTGGTTGCTTTGAAGCCTTCTTGACATCAGGGAATTCATATCTGACCAAAGTAAAGTGGGTAGGAAGGTCATAAGCTCTAGTGGAGAGCTGTTGCTTTTCAGTTTCTAACTATATATGAGATGTTTGTCAAATTCTCTTTTAAATATGTTTGCTTATACCCATAAATCAGTGTTGCTTCCAGATTGGGCAGGACACTTATTTTTGCAGTGAACAGCAGTTACTACAGAGACTCGAAATTTATAATTGTTGTAATAATAAATGACAAGCTAAATGGGACACCTGCAGCACCTTCTGCAGGTCACAGAGCATCATGGAGAAGAAAACTCCATCTGGTAATAAGGACACATGCTCCACTATGTTCATAGCAGCCTTATTCATAATAGCCAGAAACTGGAAAGAACCCAGATGTCCCTCAACAGAGGAATTGATACAAAAAATTTGGTATATTTACACAATGGAGTACTACTCAGCTATTAAAAACAATAAATATATGAAATTCCTAGGCAAATGGATGGATCTGGAGGCCATCATACTGAGTGAAGTAACCCAATCACAAAAGAACTCACATAACATGTACTCACTGATATGTGGATATTAGCCCAGAAACCTAGACTACCCAAGATANTCCTAAGGACAGATGTGGGAATCATGGAGCTACATGCTCCAGGGCATATAAGCTGAAAATAAGGGGAAAGGAATCCTTATTCCTGCTGCTTTCAAGATAAGACTTTGGTCTCAATATGAAATTTTCAGGGTTTAAACACTTTTCAACCACACTCATGTTCCAGGCCCATTCTCCCCAGTTGTTCTTGCCTCACAACCCATGACCCCATAGGAGACTCTAGTTAAACTCTGAACTCATAAGAGAAGATGGAAGGGTTAGAGATGGAAAAATAAAAGAAGAAAAGGAAAAGGGAGAAGAAGGAAGGGGAAAGGAGGGGAGAGGAGAGGAAGGGAGGGAAAGGAGGAGAGAGGAGGGAGAGAGGAGGGGAAGGAGGAAAGAGGAGAGGAAAGGAAACGAAAAGCAAGGCAAGGTGACAGGAGAGAGGAAGGAAGGGGAGAAGAGGGTACAGGAGAGGAGGAGAGGGGAGGGGAGGGAGAGGAGAAGAGAGAAGGAGAAGGGAGGGGATAGGAGAGGCGAGAAGGAGAGAGGAGAGGGAGGGAGAAGATTAGAAGGGAGGGGAGAGGTGGAATGGGGACTGCATAAGAAGCAAGAATGGATTGTACAATACTTGGCCCTTTTTGCTAGCTCTTACATTCCCTTTTCTCTTCCATGATTCCTGATGTTGGAGAGGGTGATATCAAGGGAGTAAAGGGGAACAAGAAAAAGATGTGTGTGTGGGTGGGGTCATTTTTCTTCCTGCTACTGTGATTCCTGGAGAAAAGCAACCTAAGGGAGAAATGCTTTATTTGGCTCACAGTTCACAGTCCATCATTAAAAGCAAACCAATGTGGCAGGTACTTGAAGCAGCTAGTAACATTGCAAACAGGGTCAAGAGCAGAAAGCAATGAATTCATACATTCATGCCTCTGTTCAGGTCACCTTCTTCACTCCTAAACAGTCCTAAATCCCTTTCTTAGGAATGATGCCACCCCAAATGGCCAGCTGTTTCTATCACAATAAAGTTAAGATAATCTCTCACAGATGACCCCACAGGCAAACCTACCATAGATAATCCTTCATTAATAATCTCTACCTTGCCATCAGTTTGTGGCAACTGATACTCTTGGCAGCAGCCTGGGTTGTTTGAGGATTTCCACGAGAGCATAGTGGCCAACAACTCAATTAACTGTAGCCCAGTTCCTTTACTGGTGACAAGACATGACCAGTGCTGAAGACAACACCTATAGCAATTCAGTAAACATGAAGAAGTCGAGTTGGTGACTACAAAGAACTTTCACCCCTATGCATTAGCATCTTTGGTACAGGAAGGTACTCTGCATGCTAGCTACCAAAGGAAAACAGCAAACACAACCCAGCCACAAATGCTTTCACCTACAATTGTGTCCTGCCTGCAAGTTTTGTTAGGACAATGGAGGCACAAAGCATATGAGAGTAACTGACCAGTATCTGATTGGATTTAAGACCCACTGCTTGAGAGGGACCCATACCTGATACTGCTTGGGCAACCAAGTACTGGAGACTAGAGAGCCCAGAAATATAGAGGGAAACCAAATATTATTGTTCCAGAAAAAAGAAAGAAAAAAAGAAAAAAACAATAAATTAACACCAATGACGTTCTGACATTTTGTTATACTCATCAACCAATGCTTTACTCAGCTATCAACATAAAAGGTTCTTAATGCAACAGATGAGAACTAGTATAGAGACCCACAGCCAGGCTCTCAGCTCTAAATGGTATATCTCCCATCAAATCCCTTCCCTCAGGACTCATGAAATTCCCATGAAAGAGGAGGCAGAAAGAGTGTAAAATCCAGACGAGATGGAGGACATAAAGAAAATAAAGCCCTCTAAATCAACAAAATCAACACACATATGAACTCATACAGATTGGGGAAGCATGCAGAGGGCCTGCATGGGACTGCACCATATATCATCCTAGAGGCTAGAAAAGTGAATACATGCCCCCATCCCAAATCTCAAAGCTATGTCCAATTGATAACTATACTAGCTGGTTTTGTGTGTCAACTTGACACAGGCTGGAGTTATCACAGAGAAAGGAGCTTCAGTTGAGGAAATGCCTCCATGAGATCCAGCTGTAAAGCATTTTCTTAATTAATAATCAAGGGTTAGAGAGCCAATTGTGTGTGATGCCATCCCTGGGCTGGTAGTCCTGGGTTCTATAAGAATGCAAGCTGAGCAAGCCAGAGGAAGGAAGCCAGTAAGGAACATCCCTCCATGGCCTCTGCATCAGCTCCTGCTTCCTGACCTGCTTGAGTTCCAGTCCTGACTTCCTTTGGTGATGAACAGCAATGTGGAAGAGTAAGCTGAATAAACCCTTTCCTCCCCAACTTGCTTCTTGGTCATGATGTTTGTACAGGAATAGAAACACTGACTAGGATAAAACCCACTTGTAAATGTAAATTTACTTTACTCCAAGGGAGTCTCACTGGGTAAACAAATTACTCTTAAGGGTGGGCTGCATTTCCAGCAGTATATGACCAACAGAAAACAAACTCAACAGCCCCTTTGGAGGCTCCTTGACTGGTAATTTTATGTCAAAGTTTTTCCTGGGTTTTTTTTTGGGGGGGAGGGGATAATTTTAACATATTATCGTATATGTTTTTATATTTTTTCTTCTCTCTTTATACCTTGCAGGTCCTGTGTGTGTGTGTGTGTGTGTGTGTGTGTGTGTGTAGGCATCTAGTTTAGTGTTCTTATGGGATTCCTGACTGCAAAGGAGTAGGTCTCTATTTTTTTTTCTATACTGGCTTGGGCTCTTTTCCTCCTGTTTTGTCCTAGTCTGTGTTAGTTTTTTGTTTTGTTTGTTTGTTTGATCTTATTATATTACATTTTATTTTATTTATTTTATTATTCCTTAAAAGCCTGTTTGTTTTCTAATGACAGAAAGGGGGTACATCTAAATGGGAGGACAAATATGAAGGAACTGGGAGAACTGGAGGAAAAGGAAACCATAATAGAATATATTATATTGGAAAAATATATTCAATAAATATTTATTTATTTATTTATTTATTAAAATCATCATACATATAAATCTTTTCAGGGTACCTGCTGCTCAACCAAAGACCATGATGGCCACCAAAACTCCAGGTAGGCTACCTGCTTATTAACCCACTCACATACTCTGTGCCCCTCACCCTACACAAAATACACTCCTCCTTGCCACCATGTCTAAAAACCAGGCTATGGGTGGGTATACCCTGATCACTCAAAGGCCACACCGACCACCAGAAGTCCAGTACTGAACATGGGTAGAGAGTCCCCTTCTCAAGCACAGGCCATATCAGCCAAAAAACCAGTGAAGAAACAGAAACCAAGCAACAAAGCACCCATCTAGCAAACACAAATTTAGACAGTGACATTTAGACCTAAAATCACCCAAACCCCAGATACCTAGATCCTAGCTTAAGAAGACAATCAACACCAGCGAATGCAATATGTCATGACCAGAACCCAGCTATCCTACAAAGCAAGTGCTGAATGTTTCAATACAGCTGAAGCATAAAAAAAAAAAAGACCTTAAAACCAAATTTATGAAGATGATAGAGATCATTAAAAAGGAAAGGAATAAATCACTTAAGGAAAGCTGAGAAAAAATCAACCAGCTGAAGAAAACAAATAAAACTGTCCAAGGTATGAAAATAATAGAAATAGAAGAAATAAATAAAATATACATCGAAGAAAGTCTGGAAATGAAATATTTAGTTAAGCAATTGAAGCTACAGACACAAGTATCACCAACAAAATACAAGATATTGAAGAAAGAATCTTAGGTGTTGAAGAAAAAAAGGAAGAAATAAATGCATCAGTAAAAGAAAATGTTAAATCTAAAGAAACTCTTGGCATAATAACCAGGAAATCTCAGACACTATGGAAAGAACAAACATAAGAATAATATAAATAAGAAGAAAATTTCAGCTCAAAGAGATAAAAAATGTTTTCAACAAAATAGTAGACAAAACCTCAAAAAGGATATGCTTATAAAGGTACAAAGATTACAGAATACCCAATAGATTGGACCTTACTACATAATGATTAAAATGCTAAACATACAAATAAATTAAAAGCTGCAAGGGAAAAAAAGGTAACATATAAAGGCAGACATATTACAATTACACTTGACTTTTCAACAGAAACAAACAAACAAAAAAGCCAGAAGGGCCTGGACAGATGTCTTGCAGACTCTAAAAGACCACCAACGCCATCCCAGACTACTATACCTAGCAAAATTTTCATTCACCATAGATGAAAAAACAAGATTTTACATGATAAAGCCAAATTTAAACAATATCTATCTACAAATACATCCTTATAGAAGATACTAAAGGAAAACTCCAAAGAGATAAACTATACCCAAGAAAACACAGGAAATAAATAATCTCAAACAAGTAAAACCAAAAGAAGGAAACACATACACATATATACAAAAGAGTTGACAACAATTGGTCATTAATATCTGTCAATATCAATGAACTAAATTTTCCAGTAAAGAGACATGGACTAACATGAATAAAGGATCCATCTGTATAGTGGGTTGGCCTGATGCTGCTTGTATTTTAATGTTCATATCGATTCCTCAAGATCTGGTTGCCCCAGTGACTAGAAAGTCCACACATAGACCCAAGTGACTCTATGTGACCTTGCTCTCCAGTTATTTCTGATTGGTGAATAAAGATGTCAACAGCCAATAGCTGGGCAGAAGAGATATAGGCAAGTTTTTTGAGTTCCCAAGCCTGAGGTGTCAGAGAAAAACCATGATGGGGAGTAGATGAAGGAGGAAAGGGAAGCTGTCAGGGATTAGGTAAGTTTGTGAAAGCATGGTCCTGAGGGCTGACCAATTAGACTGCAGAGCAGTTCAGATTAAATGTAGTAAGCAATATCTTAGGGTTATAGATAGAAAGTTAGATTTTAATATAATGAAAGGTAAATATCTGCCCAGCTCTTGTGCCAATTAAGATTTCCTGTAAATATAAGGTTGTGTGTGCCTTTTGACCCAGAACTAAATGGTTAAAGGTAGAGTAGAAATCCTGGATTGGATTAATACTTTCTGCAACATATCTGTCTGCTGCATACTAGAAACACACCTCAATATTAAAGATAAATATTACATCAGAGTAAAGGTTTGGAAAAAGGTGTTCTAAGCAAATGGACCTAAGAAGCAAGATGATGCAGCCATTAATTGCCAAAACATGATCAAGCAGGCTTCACCCCAGAGATGTAGGAATGGTTCAACATACAAAAATGTGCCAATGTAATTAAACATATAAAAATCTAAAAGAAAAATACCAGAGTGTCATCTTATTAGATACCAAGAAAGGTTTTGACAAAATTAAACACTCCTTCTTGAAAAAAATTCTAGACAGAGTAGGGTTGAAGAAACACCTTAACATAATGCAGAAAATTTACAGCAAGACTATAGCCAACATCGAATTAAATGAAGAGAAAATCAAAGTGATTCCACTAAAATCAGAGATTAAGCTGCCCACTCTCTCCACATCTATTCAATATAGGATTTGAAGTTCTAACTATATCAATAAGACCACTGAAGGAGATCAAGGCTATATAAATTGGAAAAGAAAACATCATTGCTATTGACAGATAATATGATAGCATATATAAGCAACCTCAAAAATTCTATCAAGTAATTTATACAGCTAAAATTCACCTTCAGTAAAGCGGCTCAATACAAGATTAAATCATAAAACTCAATAGCCCTTCTATATAGGAATGATAAATGGACTGAGAACAAAATCAGGGAAACAGCACCTTTCCTGACAGACTCAAATAATATAAAATATCCTGGGCAAACTCTAATCAAGCAAGTAAAAGACTCATATCATAAAAAAATTCAAGTTTTTGAAGAAAGAAGTTGAAGAATATCAGAAGATGGAAAGATCTCCCACACCCATATAATTGGTAAGATTAACATAGTAAAAATGACCATCCTGCCAAAAGTAATCTACAGATTCAATCCAATCCCCACCAAAATTCCCAGACAACTCTTTACAAACTTTGAAAATCTTAACTTAACAAGGAAAAAAAACTAAGACAGCTGAGCCCATGCTGCACAATAAAAGAACTTTCAAAGGTATCACCATTACTGAGCCCAAGTGTACTGCAGAGATATATTAATAAATTCTGCATGGTATTGGCATAAAAACAAACAGGTTAATTGATGGAATTGAATCAAAGACCAAGACAAAAATCCACACAACTATGGACACCTGATTCTTACGTTAAAAAAAAAGCAAAAATGATATAATGGAAAAAAAGAAAGCATCTTCAAAATTGGTGCTGGTTTTACTGGGTGTCTGCATGTAGAATACAAATAGAACTATATCTATCACCCTGCACAAAACTCAAGTCCAGGTAGATCAAAGACCTCAACATAAACACAGATACACTGAAACTAACAGAAGAGAAATTGAGGAAATTGAGACAACTTCCTGAACCAATTGCAATAGCAACAAGATTGACAATTACTAAATGGGGCCTCATGAAACTGAAAAGCTTCTATAAGGCAAAGGACACCATCAATAAGACAAAATGGCACCCCACACAATGAGAAAATATTCACCAACTCCACATCTGATAGAGAAATAACCCAAAATATATAAAGAACTCAAGAAACTAGCCATCAACAAACAAAATAATCCAACTTAAAAGTGCAGTAAGATGTTCCAACTGGTAAAAAGGACACATGCTCCACTATGTTCATAGCAGCCTTATTCATAATAACCAGAAGCTGGAAATCACCCAGATGTCCCTCAACAGAGAAATGGATACGGAAAATGTGGTACATTTACACAATGGAGTACTATTCTGCTATTAAAAAAAATGAATTTATGAAATTCTTGGGCAAATGGATATATCTGGAGGATATAATCCTTAGTGAGGTAACCCAATCACAAAAGAAGTCATTGGATATGCGCTCACTGATAAGTGGATATTAGCCCAGAAACTTAGAATACCCAAGATACAATTTGCAAAACACAAGAAAATCAAGAAGGAAGACCAGCGCATGGATACTTCATTCCTCCTTTGAATAGGAAAGAAAATACCCATGAAAGGAGTTACAGAGACAAAGTTTAGAGCTAAGAGGAAAGGATGGACCATACAGAGACTACCCCACCGGGGGATCCATTCCATAATCAGTCACTAAACTCAGACACTATTGCATAGGACAGCAAGCATTTACTGAAGGGACCCTGATATAGCGGTCTCATACAGAAGTGGATGCTCACAGTCATCTATGTGATGGAATACAGGGTCCACAATGGAGAAGCTAGAGATGGAACCTCAGGAGCTGAAGGGGTCTGCAACCCTAGAAGAGGAACAACAAAACGAACTAACCAGAACCCCCAGAACTCGTGTCTCTAGCTCCATATGTAGCAGATTGGAAGGAGAGCCCCCTTGGTATTACAATCTTTATATGCCCCAATACAGGGGAACGCCAGGGCCAAGAAGTGGGAGTGGGTGGGCAGGGGAGCAGGGCCGGGGGAGGGGGAGGGAAATTTCGGGATAGCATTTGAAATGTAAATTAAGAAAATATCTAATAAAAAATTGAAAGGAAATAAAAAAATACTTAAAAAAAAAAAGAATTCACAGTGAAGGATCTCAAATGGCTGAGAAATACTTGAAGAATAATTCAACTTTCTACTCCATTAGGGAAAGGCAAATCAAAACTAAAGGACATTCTGCCCTACCACAAGATCCCACCACACTTACTCAACCATCTTCATAGTAGCCTAAATCACAATAACCAGAACATCATTAGGAATCATTTTATTTACTTTTTTCTATCCTAGGTCTCTGGGCTATCCAACCTTCAATTCTTAGTCATCCAGGCGATGTTGTGCATAGGCTCCCTCTTGTGGCATAGGCCTCAAATTAAACTAGTCATTTGTTTGCCATTCGTACCTTCATTGCCCCAGCCCATCTTGCAGGCAGGAAAGGAAGAATTGGTGGGGCCAGAGGAATCAAGGACACCAGAAGAACAGGGCCTACAGAATGAGCTAAGCAGGGGCTCAGAGAGAATGAACTGGCAGTTAAGAAACCTACATGGTCTGCTTTATGTCCTCCACGTATATGTTATGGTTGTTTGCTTGGTGTTTTTGTCGAACTCCTAACAGTGGGAATGGCAGGTATCTTTAATTCTTTTGATTGCTCTTGGGATCCTTTTTTCTCCTAATGGGTTGCCTTGCCCAGCCCTAAAGTGGGGGTTTGTGCATAGTCTTATTTTATCGTTATTCTGTATTTGGTTAATATCCCTGGGAGGCCTGCTCTTTTCTGAAAAGAAACAGAGGAGCACTCTATCTGGGGGAGAAAATAATTGGGGGGCTTGAAGGAGTGGATGGAGGGGAAACTATGAGAAAATAAATAAATAAATAGATAAATAAATAAATAAATAAATAAAAGCACACACACACACACACACACACACACACACACACACAATTAAAGAAAACAATGCACCATGGCATTTAAAAAAAATGTACTTTTACTCCAAAGAATACTAAGTCCCATTTAGAAAGAGGTGGCCCATTCCTATTAAGTTATTTGTATGAGGGGGGGAAAAAAGCCCACTCTACCCAAATGATTTTACATTGTGGCAAGTTGAGAACCAAATCTAACCATCACGGGGATAATTATTATCAAAACATATTATATGCATTTATGTGGATGCCAAAATAAAATCCATTATTATATATAACTAACATATACTAATAAAAGAATCTAAATAAATTATGTACTGGCTAAACATACTCCATTTTATATCAGGTGAAAAATGGGGCCTTAGCCCAGGCTTGGGAATGTGACCTTTGTGACTCAGTGCTCCAAGGCATGCTAACAGATTGCGACATTCCTCCACCCACCCACCTGCTTCCTGGGTTCATGGAGTGTTCCTTCAAAGCAGGTCACCCTGACCCACCCTGACCACTTCTGGAACCCGCCATGCAAATGTGCTATTGCTAGGGACTCATAAATACTGTCTTGAAAAATAACCCGCACAATTACCAGGTATTCCTGTGACTCTTGTGACTTTGTACTTCCTTGCGACTCTTAACTGGCATTTTTCAGCAACACCCTTGAGTTGTGGTTTCTTCTCTTAAATACCCCCTTATCCAGCTACTCGGGGCCCACGGTCCTGTGTACACTGTGGGTCCCAGAGTGCTCTTGGAATAAAAGTCCTCTTGCAATTTCCATCAAGACCGTTTCTCGTGAGTGATTTGGGGTGTCGCCTCTCCTGAGTCAGAAGGGTCTTTCACAGGTACCCATCTTGAGTGATAAGTTCCAAGTAACTTGGACTCAGTGACCCTTACCCAAAAATACACAACCATGACTATCTACTTGTTGTGATAGGATTAACTCCTCGTTTTGCTTCTATAACTTACTTACACAGATATCCAAAGACTCCTTTGAGTTACCCTAATCATTTAACTTGGCAGGACAGAGAAGTTTTTGCTTGCTTGTGTAGATATTGAAAGTCTTCATGTAGTTTTGCCTTTATAACACCCCTCCTTAGCCAGTACATAATGTCACATGCCTTAAATTCCAGGACTTAGGAGGCAGAGGCAGGCAGATATCTGAGTTTGAGGCCAGCCTGATCTATAAAGCTGGTTCCAGAACAGCCAGAACTAAACCTTGTCTCAAAACAAACAAACAAAAAATTACTCCTCTTTCAAAACATGCTTGAGATTTGGCTTTAAGCCTGGCACCCTGCTAGCTGATAATTAATAAATCTTTTAATCATAATTGCATTGAGTCTATGGTCTTTGTACAGAGGTCACAAACTCCATAACAAATAAAATCTATCAATGTCTGGAATGAGGTATTTAGCTGGCTATTGTTTCCTTTTTTTTTTTTACAATTTTTATAATTTTAAATGTAATTAATAAAAGTAATACTTTTTCTAATTATTTCTTTTATTTTCTGAGATTGTAAAATTTTCTCCCTCCCATTCCTCCCTCAAAACTCCTCCCTATACCACTGCTTGCTCTCTTTCAAATCATTAATTGTTGTTACATATGTGTGTGTGTATATACATATATATTAGACATAGGGAAAACATGTTGCCTGGTACTTGAAAGATAGCTAACCATTCAAGGCCAGTAAAGTCATGGATCTCAAGAAAAATCTACAACCATCACTTTACTAAACCAATAGAAGCCATAAGTAGATTTTAAATATTTGATGTTATGCCCATAAGATAAGTATAGCCCTCATCCCTTATGGTAGTTTAATAAGAATGACTCCCATGTGCTCATATATTTGAATACAATTTGTAAAACTGTGTGTGATGGGTTAGAAGACCTTGTTAAAGAATATGTGTCACTGGGAGTAGGCTTCAAGGTTTTCAAAATTTTTCATGTCATTTTCAGTTAGCACTCTCTGGCTCCCATATATGAATCTAGATATGGGCCCTCAGTTCCTTCTCCAGTTCCATGCCTGTCTACCTCTGCTATGCTTCTGACCATGATGGTCACAGACTATAAACCTCTTGAACCTTGGGCCTCAAATTAAATATGTTCTTTTCTAAATTGCCTTAGCCATGGTGTCTTATCAAAATGATGGAAAAACTAAGACACCTCTCATCAAAAATAAAATATTCTTTTGGTAAAACAAAGACCATTACAAAAAAAAAAAAAACTACAACAAATCAAATGGTATAGATGTAGAGTCTATTCCCATTGGATACTTCCTAACATTTTTGCCATATAGTGCTTGGAATACTTACCAGAAAGTTGCCTAGCAGAACAAGTGGATATGCTTATAACCTAAATAGCTATGGTCATATCAGGTTGGTTCCTACAAGTATATATAGAAAACTGCCTTTGCATTCTTCAGGTGACTTAAAACTAGGTCAACAAAAGCAATGCAATACTTAGTCTACTTAGCAGTCACATATAAAAATTGTTTGTGCCATATACTACTTGTTATACACTATGTATTGTATATGTACATGTGGTATGTATATTACAGACCAACATTATATAATATAAAAGTGACACAAAAGCTTGAAAATCAAAGAGGAAAGTCACCAGTGCCTATCTTACAGCACATCTCCTGCAGAATGTATCACTAAACTATTCACCAAATCTATAACTTAGTACCCAACTGTATTCCTTCAAAACATGTCTGAGCAACTGGTGCCTTAAGATACTCTGGAAATAAAAAGTATGCTAACCAAGGCCTTTACCTTCAGGGAATGCATACCTTGTTAGAGTAATAAGGTAAGGCTAATATGTTCTCTAGTACTAATCAGTGAGTAGATTCACAAAACTAGAGAAAAGAAAGTTAGAAAGAATGAGAAATAAATTCAAATGCTAGCTCAGCAAAGCATTATAGAATAGTGGCATTTAAGATGACTCTACTGGGATGAATAGATTCCAATAACAGGAAATGAGAAAATGGCTCTTCAGCAACATGTCTGCCTTCATACTGTCATTATTCCCATCAGGATGATAATGAACCAAACTTCTGAAACTCTAAGTCAACCCTGGGGTTGGTACTGTTTGCATTTTGATGCTAATTCTGCTCTCCTCGGAAGGGCTACCGACAAGTCACATACTCAGGTGACTTTTTGTGAACCAGTCTCCTAATGGATAAAGGAGCCAATCACTGGGCAAGTAGGAGGTACTTCTAGGTAGGATAGGGGAAGAGAGGAGGAGGTGAAAGAGAGGGTGCCTTTGGACTGGGATATAGCATGAGGACAAGATGTAGCTACAGAGTGTCTCCCAGTTTCAATAACAGATCCAACAAGATTCTTTACTGGAGGATTTACATTTAATAAGGCTTACAAGTTAGGATTTTAGATGTTGTGCCCAGCGATTGAGTTACTGTTGTTTCACAACTAAGTTTGTGTTGTGTCTTCAGTGGCTACTCTGATTTCAATAAGAAAGATATAGTAGCAAAGCATGGTTTGCCTGATGTACACCACAAAGACCGTAGGGGCACTGAAGCATGGGTCTGGTGTGGTAACGACCCTCCAGTGGGAACCTAGCAAGCTGGGTTGGAGCTCTGAGTCAGTCTCCATGAGATAAAACACAGGTCGGGTGGCGCTCGCCTCTAATCCCAGCACTCGGGAGGCAGAGGCAGGTGGATTTCTGAGTTCGAGGCCAGCCTGGTCTACAAAGTGAGTTCCAGGACAGCCAGGGCTACACAGAGAAACCCTGTCTCAAAAACAAACAAACAAACAAACAAACAAAAAAAAAAAAAAAAAAAAGTCGTCCATTGCCGTCTAGAGCATGGCCGGCCAGGCTGCTGGGGAAAAGAGCTGCTAGCACAAGCTCAGGAACACGATGGGTCATTTCTAATATGTCCCCCAATACAACCTCAATTAAATGTTTTATTTTGTAAGAGTTGCTGTGTTCATGGTATCTCTCTTTTTAATTAGATGTTTTCTTTATTTATATTTAAATGTTATCCCCTTTCCTAGTTTACGCGCAAAAAACCCCTAATCACCTCCCACCTCCCCCTGCTCACCAACTCCTGCTTCCTGGCACTGGCATTCCCATACACTGGAGCATAGAGCCTTAACAGAACCAAGGGACTCTCCTCCCATTGGTGACCCACTAGGCCATCCTCAGCTACATGTGAAGATGGAGCCACAAGTCCCTCCATGTGTACTCTTTGGTTGGTGGTTTAGTCCGGGAGCTCTGGGGGTACTTGTTGGTTCATATTGTTCCTCCTATGGGGCTGCAAACCTCTTCAGGTCCTTGGGTCCTTCCTCTAGCTCAGTCCAATGGATGGTTGTGAACATTTATCTCTGTATTTGTCAGGCAATGGTAGAGCCTCTCAGGAAATAGCAATATCAGGCTCTGTCAGCAAGCACATGTTGGCATCCACAAAAGTATCTGGGTCTGGTGACTGAATATGGGATGGATCTCCAGTGGGGCAGTCCCTAGATGGTCATTCCTTCAGTCTATGCTCCACACTTTGTATCTGTAAGTCCTTCTATGGGTATATTCTTCCCCCTTCTAAGAAGGATCTAAGTATCCACACTTTGGTATTGAATCTTTTTGAGTTTCGTGTGGTTTATGTATGTTAAGTATTCCAAGCTTCTGGGCTAATATTCACTTATCAGTGAGTGCAAATCATGTGTGTTCTTTGATATTAGGTTATCCCACTCAGGATATTTTCTAGCTCCATCCTTTGGAAACAATGATTTTCATAAATTCATTGTTTTTAATAGCTGAGTAGTATTCCATTCTGTAAATACACCACATTTTCTGTAGCCATTCCTCTGTTGAGGGACATCTGAGTTCTTCCCAGCTGCTACCTATTATAAATAAGGCTATAATGAACATAGAGGAGCATGTGTCCTTATTACATGTTGGAACTTCTTCTGGGTATATGCCCAGGAGTGATATTTCTGGGTCCTCAGTACTATGTCCAATTTTCTGAGGAACCACCAAATTGATTTCCAGACTGGCTGTACCAGCTTGTAATCCTACCATCAATGGAGGACTGTTCCTTTTTATCCACAACCTCACCAGAATCTGCTGTCAACTTACTTTTTGATCTTAGCCATTCTGACTGGTGTGAGGTGGAATCTAAAGGTTTGTTAGTTTGCATTTCCCTGATGATTAAGGATGTTGAACATTTCTTTTTTTTTTTTTTGAATCAATTAGTTTTTATTAGATATTTTCTTAATTTACATTTCAAATGTTATCCCGAAAGTTCTCCCCCTGCCCTGCCCTGTTCCCCTGCCCACCCACTCCCACTTCTTGGTCCTGGCATTCCCCTGTATTGGGGTATATAAAGATTACAATACCAAGGGGCCTCTCCACCCAATGATAGCCAACTAGATGTAGAGCTAGAGACACATGTTCTGGGGGTTCTGGTTAGTTCATATTGCTGTTCCTCTTCTAGGGTTGCATACCCCTTCACCTCCTAGGGTTCTATCTCTAGCTTCTCCATTGTGGGCCCTGTGTTCCATCATATAGATGATTATGAGCATCCACTTCTGTACGAGACAGCTATATCAGGTTCCCTTAAGTAGGCACTAGCTGTCCTATGCAATAGTGTCTGAGTTTAATGACTGATTATGGGATGGATCCCCCCTGATGGGGTAGTCTCTGTATGGTCCATCCTTTCATCTTAGCTCTAAGCTTTGTCTCTGTAACTCCTTTCATGGGTATTTTCTTTCCTCTTCACAGGAGGAATGAAGTATCCACGCGCTGGTCTTCCTTCTTGATTTTCTTGTGTTTTGCAAATTGTATCTTGGGTATTCTAAGTTTCTGGGCTAATATCCATTTATCAGTGAGCGCATATCCAATGACTTCTTTTGTGATTGGGTTCTTTAAGTGCTTCTCAGCCATTCAGTATTCCTCAGTTGAGAATTCTTTGTTTAGCTCTGTACTCCATTTTTCATAGGGTTATTTGCTTCTCTGGAGTCTTTTTGAGTTTTTTGTATATAATGGATATTAGCCCTCTATATGATGTAGGATTGGTAAAGATCTTTTTCCAATCCCTTGGTTGCCACTTTATACTATTGACAGTGTTCTTTGCCTTACAGAAGCTTCAAAATTTTATGAGGTCCCATTTGTCAGTTCATGATCTTAGACCATAAGCTATTGGTGTTCTGTTCAGGAAATTTTCCCAAGTGCCCATGTGCTTGAGGCTCTTCCCCACTTTTTCCTCTATAAGTTTCAGTGTTTCTGGTTTTATGTTGAGTTTCTTGATCCACTTAGACTTGACCTTTTACAAGGAGATATGAATGGATCGATTTGCATTCTTTTCCATGCTAACTGCCAGTTGAACCAGCACCATTTGTTGAAAATGCTGTCTTTGGCAGTGGCATAGGTGTAGGGAAAAGTGGGGAAGGACCCGCCAAAGTTCCTGTGCTCTGGGAAAGAGAGAAGATAAAAAAGAGAGAGAGAGAGACCAGCCATGGCCAAGAGGAGAGGAGGAAAGAGAGAGAGAAGAAAGGCTAGAGAGTAAGGAAGCTTAAAGAGTGAGAAAAAGGCTTAGAGAAAGAGAGAGTGTGGAAAGTAAAAGCTTAAGAGTAAGAGAGCATAGAGTGAGGAGGGGCCAAGCAGCCTCTCTTATAGTGGGCTGTGTTATCTTGCTGTTGGTAGGTAACTGTGAGGAGGAGTCTAGCCAGAAGGCCAGAAGCTTGGGACATTGTCTACATGACTGCTAGCCACATGCTTCTCTAGTGGGGGCTGTAGGGGCCGTAACTTCAACAGGAGCCAGGAGTCCAGCGACATGGAGAAATGCCTTCTGTCCCATGTAGGTGGGAATTACCACCACCAGGTCCTACCGGGGTTTGAAACATCAGCTCAACTGGAGACCTGGTCATCTATGAATAGCCCATTGTCCCACAGTCTTTTTTCCACTGACTAGTTTTAGCTCCTTTGTCAAAGGTCAAGTGACCATAGGTGAGTGGGTTCATTTCTGGGTCTTCAATTCTATTCCATTGATCTACCTGCCTGTCACTGTACAAATACCATGAAGGTTTTTAACACAATTGCTCTATAGTACAGTTTGAGGTCAGGGACAGTGATTCCACAAGAAGTTCTATTATTGTTGAGAATATTTTTCGCTGTCTGGGATTTTTTATTATTCCAGAAGAATTTGCAAATTACTCTTCCTAAGTTTGTAAGGAATTGAGTTGGAATTTTGATGGAGATTGCATTGAATCTGCAGATTGTTTTTGGCAAAATGGCAATCCATGCCAATCCATGATCATGGGAGATCTTTCCATCTTCTGAGATCTTTGATTTCTTTCTTCATAGACTTGAAGTTCTTATTATACAGATCTTTCACTTCCTTATATAGAGTCACTCCAAGGTATTTTATATTATTTGTGACTAGTATGAAGGTTGTTGTTTCCCTAATTTTTTCTCAACCTATTTATCCTTTGTGTAGAGAAGGGCCACTGATTTGTTTGAGTTAATTTTATATCCAGCTACTGCACTGAAGCTGTTTATCAGGTTCAGGAGTTCTCTGGTGAGATTTTTGGGGTCACTTAAGTATACTATCATATCATCTGCAAATAGTATTATTTTGACATCTTCCTTTCCAATTTGTATCCCCTTGACCTCCTTTTGTTGTCTAATTGCTCTGGCTAGGACTTTAAGTACTATTTGAATAGGTAGAGAGAGCAGCCTTGTCTAGTCCCTGATTTTAGTGGGATTGCTTTAAGTTTCTCTCCATTTAGTTTGATGTTGGCTACTGGTTTGCTGTAGATTGCTTTTACTATGTTTAGGTATGGGTCTTGAATTCCTGGTTATTTCAAGGCTTTTATCAGAAAGAGGTGAAGAATTTTGTTAAATCCTTTCTCAGCATCTAATGAGATGGTCATATTTTTTTCTTGGAGTTTGTTTATATAGTGTATTACGTTGGTGAATTTCCATATATTGAACTATCCCTGCATCCCTGGGATGAATCCTACTTGACTATGATGGATAATAATATTGATATGCTCTTGGATTCAGTTTGTGAGAATTTTATTGAGTATTTTTCATCGATATAAATAAGGGAAATTGTCTGAAGTTCTCTTTCTTTGTTGGGTCTTTGTGTGCTTTAGGTATTATAGCCATTGTGGCTAAATAGAATAAATCGAGTAGAGTACCTTTTGTTTCTATTTTGTGTAATAGTTTGAGGAATATTGTAATTAAGTCTTCTTTGAAGGTCTGATAGAACTCTGCACTAAACCCATCTGGTCCTAGTTTGTTTGTTTGTTTGTTTGTTTGTTTGTTTGTTTGTTTTTGGTTGGGTAGACTACTAATGACTATATCTATTTCTTTAGGGGATATGGCGCTGTTTAGATAGTTAATCTGATCTTGATTTTTAACTTTGGTACCTAGTATCTGTCTAGAAATTTTTCCATTTCATCCAGGTTTTTCAGTTTTTGTTGAGTATGGGCTTTTGTAGTAGGATCTGATAATTTTTTTCGATTTCCTTGGTTTCTGTTGTTATGTCTCTCTTTTCATTTCTGATTTTGTTAATTAAGATACTGTCTCTGTGCCCTCTAGTTAGTCTAGCTAAGGGTTTATCAATTTTATTGATTTTCTCAGAGAACCAGCTTGTTTAGTTGATTCTTTGTACAGTTCTTTTTGTTTCCATTTGGTTGATCTCAGCCCTGGGTTTGATTATTTCCTGCCATCTACTCCTCCTGAGTAAATTTGCTTCTATTTGTTCTAGAGCTTTCAGATGTGCTATCAAGCTGCTAGTGTATGCTCTCTCCAGTTTCTTTTTGAAGTCACTTGGAGTTATGACTTTTCCCCTTAGCATTGCTTTCATATGTCCCATAAGTTTGGATATGTTATACCTTCATTTTCATTAAATTCTAATAAGTCTTTAATTTCTTTATTTCTTCCTAGTAGAGTGTTTTTCAGCTTCCACTTGTATGTGGGTTTTTCTACTGTTTATATTGTTATTGAAGACCAGCCTTAGACAGTGGTGATATGATAAAATATATGGGATTATTTCAATCTTCTTGTATCTGTGAGGCCTGCTTTGTGATCAATTTTAGAGAATGTACCAAGAGATGCTGAGAAGAAGGTATATCCTTTTGTTTTAGGATAAAATGTTCTATAGTTATCTGTTAAATCCACTTGCTTCATAACTTCTGTTAGTTTTACTGTGTCGCTGTTTAGTTTTTGTTTCCATGATCTTTCTATTGATTAGAGTAGGGTGTTGAAGTCTCCCACTTTTATAATGTGCAGTGCAACGTGTGCTTTGAGCTTTAGTAAAGTTGTTGTTTTTGTTGTTGTTGTTGTTGTTGTTTTAATTTTTGTTTTTTTTTTTAATGTGGGTGCCCTCACATTAGGAGCATAGATATTCAGAATAAAGAGTTCTTCTTGGTAGATTTTTCCTTTGATGAGTATGAACTGTCCTTCCATGCTTTTACTCTGAGGCAGTGCCTGTCATTTTCACTGAGGTGGGTTTCCTATATGCAGCAAAATATTGGTTCTTGTTTACCTATCCATTCTGTTAATCTATGTGTTTTTATTAGGGAATTGAGGCCATTGATATTAAGAGATATTAAGAAAAAAAGATTGTTGCTGCCTGTTATTTTTGTTATTAGAGGTAAAATTACATTTTTGTGGCTATCTTCTTTTTGCTTTCTTAAAAGAAGATTATTTTCTTGCTTTTTCTAGGGTGAAGTTTCCCCCCTTGTGTTTGAGTTTTCCCTTTATTATCCTTCAAAGGGCTGGATTTCTGGAGGAATATTGGGTAAATTTGGTTTTGTCAGGTAATATCTTTGTTTCTCCATCTATCTTGTTGAGAGTTTTGTTGGGTATAGTAGCCTGGACTGGTAATTGTGTTTTCTTAGGGTCTATATAACATCTGGCCAGATCTTCTGTCTTTCATATTTTCTGGCAAGAAGTCTGGTATAAATGGAGTACTACTCAGCTATTAAAAACAATAAATATATGAAATTCCTAGGCAACTGGATGGATCTGGAGGCCATCATCCTGAGTGAAGTAACCCATTCACAAAAGAACTCACATAACATGTACTCACTGATATGTGGATATTAGCCCAGAAACCTAGACTACCCAAGATACAATTTACTAAACACATGATACTCAAGAAGAAGGAAGATCAAAATGTGAACACGTCACCCCTTCCTAGAATTAAGAATAAAGCACACATTGAAAGAGTTAAAGAGAGCATTTGTGAAGCTGAATCCAAAGGATGGACCCAACAACTGCGGCTGCCAGGGATCCATCCCACAATCAGTCACCAAACATAGACTATAGCATATGCCAGCAAGATGGTGCTGAAAGGGCCCGGATATAGCTGTCTCGGGGGAAAATATACCAATCCCTGGCAAACATGGAGGTGGAAGCTCATGGTCAGCTATTAGATGGAACACAGGGTTCCCAAGGAAGAAGGAGCTAGAGAAAGTACCCAAGGAGCTGAAGGGGACTTCAACCCTATAGGTGGAAGAATAACCATGAACTAACTAGTACCCCCTGGGCTCGTGTCTCTAGCTGCATATATAGAAGAGGATGGCCTAGTTGGCCATCAGTGGGAAGAGAGGCCCCTTGGTTATGCAGACTTTATATGCCCCAATACAGGGGAACGCCGGGGCCAAGGGGTAGGAGCAGATGGGTAGGGGAGCAGGGCCGGGAGGGGGGAGGGTATAGGGAACTTTCTGCATAACACTTGAAATGTAAATGAAGAAAATATCTAATAAAAGTTGAAAAAAAAAAGAAGTCTGGTGTAATTCTAATTGTTCTGCCTTTATATGTTACTTGACCCTTTTTCTTTATTGCTTTTAATCTTTCTTTGTTTAGTGCATTTGGGGTTTTGATTATTATGTGACTGGAGGAATTTCTTTTCTGATCCAATCTATTTGGTGTGCTGTGGGCTTCTTGTATGTTCATGGGCATTTCGTTCTTTAGATTAGGGAAGTTTTCTTCTATAATTTTGTTGAATATATTTACTGGCCTTTTAAGTTGGGAATCTTCACTCTCTTCTATACCTATTATCATTAGATTTGGTCTTCTCATTGTATCCTGGATTTCCTAGATGTTTTGAGTTACAATCTTTTTGCATTTTCATTTTCTTTGACTGTTGTGTCAATGTTTTCTATAGTATCTTCCGTTTCTTAGATTCTACCTTCTATTTCTTTTATTCTGTTTGTGGTGCTTGCATCTATGGCTCCTGATCTCTTTTCTAGGTTTTCTATCTCCAGAGTTGTCTCCCTTTGAGATTTCTTTATTGTTTCTACTTCCACTTTTACATCATGGTTGGGTTTGTTCAATTCTTTCCCCTGTTTGGTTGTGTTTTCCTGTAATTCTTAAAGGGATTTTATCTTTCCTCTATAAGGGCTTCTACCTGTTTACCTGTGTTCTCCTGTATTTCTTTAAGGGAGTTATTTATGTCCTTCTTGAAATCCTCTATCAGGATCATGGGATATGATTTTAAATCCAAGTCTTTCTTTTCCAGTGTGTTGGGGAATCCCAAACTTGCTTTGGTCATAGAACTGGCTTCTGATGGTGCCAAGTAGTCTTGGTTTTTGTTGGTAAGATTTTTGTGTTTGCCTTTCTCCATCTGGTTATCTCTGGTGTTAGATGATCTTGTTGCCTCTGGCTGGAGCTTTTCCTGTGGGTATGTAAGTCTGTATCAGCACTCCTGGGAGACAAGCTCTCTCCTGGTGGAACTTGTTTACAGAGGGCTCTGGAACAGCCCAAACTCTGGGTACAGGTGGTAACTGGAAAGATTCTGTCCTAGCTGTTCCACTGTTTTTTGCACCCTGTGTGCTTCTTGCTACCCATCTCCAGGCAGTTTTTGGAGAGAAAGTGGCTATCTCACCTCTGAGCCCATGAATGAAAATACTCCTGGAAGAACAGGTTTCTCCTGGCAGGACCCATGCACTGTGGAACAGCCTCAGCTCACAGGCACAGATGGCAGATGGAAAGACATGGTGTCTCTTTGCAGCAATAAAACCTTTACTAAGAGAGAAGTTGGTACCAGCAGTGGGATATTGCTGTGATAGACCTGACCATTCTTTTGTTTGGAGGAATATAGACTTTGGGACTTTGGGTTAGGAAAGTAGTGAATACTTTAAATGACACTTAATAAATCATGCTAGTGGAAGCATGGAAGACACTGTTCCTGAGAATGATTTAAACTGTGAGAGTGTGGCTCAAGAGGTTTCAGAGGAGAAGAAATTTGGTATTTTACTTAGAGATCATCCTTCTGATATTTTGGTGAAGAATGTGGCTGCTCTTTGCTCTTATCTAAAGAGTCTTCCTGAGGTTAAAATTGAGAGATTTTTAGCTAAATTACATTGGCAAAGGAAATCTTAAGACAGTCTAGCATAGACTATGTCCTATGGTTCACTCTTATGAAGAGTGTTTTGATGAAAAAGGGCAGACTGTAGAAGGAAAAATATTAATTGTATGGTTCAAGGATTAAAGGGGTACCAGAAAGTGGATTAGAGATAAATCTTGTGTTTAAGGAGATGAAAAGATTAAAGATATTGAATGGAGTTAAGGAAGTGATGGCCTCAAGGCAGGATCCCACCCAGCTAAGCTTCTATCTTGTGAAAAAGAATTAAAGAAAAGCTTAGGTTTAGGCATAGTGGCATATGCATTTAATCCTAGCACTCAGAAGACAAGAGTCATGTGGGTCTCTGAGTTCAAAGTCAGTCTACAGAGCAAGTTCCAGGACATCTAAACTTAGTCAGTGAAGGAAATCATTAAAAAAGAAAGCTGATGAAGATGTAATTGGAAAAGAAGTCCATATTCCAGCTCCAGCAAGCAACAGAACTTAGAATATTCTACCTCATGACTCTGGCTTTAGAGTCAAGAACAAAAGAAAGGAGTTATGGAATCTCCCTCTGAGACTAACAAAAACCACTGAGGCTAGACATGTCGCAGGAGAGCCCCTGCATGGAGAACCAGAGAGGCAATTGTGTGAAACTGTGAAAGGCCATTGTGGGATTCTTTGAGGTTGAAGAATTGCCTTGGGAATCTCATGATGTTAGAAATGCCAGAGCCATGGAATGCCTGCCAAGGAAAATTGCTAATAGGGAAGAGAACCAGTCCAAGAGAAAGAATTGTGTTATAGTCAGTAAATCTGAAAGGAGTTAGAAATCTGAAGAGCATTTTTGACATCAGACAGAAATGCAGAGTTTAGAGTCTGTCCAGCTGATTTTTCAGCCTAGCTTTAGTCCAGTATTTCTTCACTATGTTCC
>CACVCL010020410.1:0-84415 GCA_902729485.2 Mus minutoides | reverse complement strand
TTTTAAAATGTGATTTGTTTGGGCTGTCTTCAGAAACTCTCAGAGGATATGCCAAACATTTTTAATATTGGTTTCATCTAAAGACTGCCATTATAAAAACAAAAACAAAAAACAATAGAAGAAAAAATGTGTTTCTTTTTTGAATAAAGAATTTATACTAATAAAACTAAATCAAATAACTAGTCAGCTTCACCTAACAAAAAAATTTAAAAATACGTAATTTTTACAGTAAAGTGATCATAAAGTACTTATGTTGCTTTCCTTGGAACATATAACAGCTCCCTGTAAAAGTCAGGGTTTAATTTAAACTTAATATTCCATTAAGAACAGAATGACACTATAGAGAAAGAATCAAAATGTTATTGTGCATTTAGAGCAAATGTGATTTGTTCTCTCCTGAAAGCATAATGCCTTCATTTTTCAAATTACATTAGCAAAATACTGAGTCCCTCAGACATGACCCTGCACCTGGAAGAACATGGTCTTTTCCATGAACATCAGAGGATTCAAATTTGTCACAGCTTGTTCAGTTGGCTCCTCCGCTACACCTGCTCTTGCCACCAATATGAGAGAACAGGAGTCAGAGGAGCCAGATTGGACAGGAGAGGAACACGCACTTTCTGCACATACTGCGCATGTCACCCAGGGAAACTAAGTGAGCGGTGAGTGACCTTGAGGATGACTCTGAAGCCAACTACACAGATGACTCGATCCGATTGGATACTAATATGCTTCCATTAAAAACAAAAGGCGCTCACTACTTCAGAGTCCAATCTGGGAACATGTCTTTTTAATGGCAAACACAAGGGCGCCGGGGAGAGGGTTACCTTAAGCATATTCCGTTCCTCTAGAGCAGCATTTCTTTCTTGTCTAAGTTTTCCCACTTCATCTGCTTCTAGAGAATCACAGGGGAGAGGCTGTCAACATTAAAATACAGAAGTTACGCATCAGATGCTAACCTTGAGAACAGAAAGCCATTTTCACCACCCCCAAACTTTACTTTTCACGTCAAAATTGAGGTTTTTACTTTGGAGTTGCTTGACTGGGTAAGAGGAAACTAATGTATGGGGCCATTTCTCTCATCAGGCTCACCTTATACTGTTGTTACTCAGAATTTATAATATTAAAAGATGTACATTTAACTTTTTTATTTTATACATGCCTATTTTAACTTTATGTGTACATGTGTGTGCCTGTTTAAGTATGTAGCAGGTATGCAGTGCCTATGGAGGCCAGAAGAGGGCAGTGGGTCCTCTGGAGCTGAAGGTTCAGGTGCCCATGTTGGTGCCGAGACCTGAGCCCAGGTCCTCCGCAAGAACAGTCAGAGCTCTCAACTACTGTAATCTCCAGCCCCAAGCTGGCTTGAAATGTTCTCTCCTGTAGAGATAAGCCACTCATGATACTTGATTAGACTGATACAGAGTCATACTATGATGCATCGCAGTCTGCTGGCAAGGCAGGAGTCTCCTGGGTGTGGGTGTGAACCTTGCCTTTTCTGTGTATGACTGCATGTGCTTTCTGGAACTTTACATTATGTCTAGTGGCTTTTTCTTCCTATATGTTAACTAAAAGAGGAATGGGATCTGCCCCAAAGTTTGCACATAATTATCTTATTTTAAAGACTGCCTTCCGCTTACAACCACTTTTTATCTTTTTTTTTTTTTTCTTTTTCTGTTTCAGTCTAATGCTTTTACTGGTGATAATGGAGGGTGAGACAGAGTTTCACTCTGTAGCCTCCGTTTGTCATGAACTCGCTTTAACATCTTGAGAGCTAAGAGTACAGGGCACACACCATTAGAGCCAACTTCATTCTCTACCCCCTGGTCACCTTTGCGAAGACTAAATCCAACCTTCCTTCTAACAATGAATTCAAATGCTCACTTGGTTATACATCTCTACTGAACGTTACTATCCTTGATCAAATAACGTTATGTTACTATTCTGGCCTTACTACATAATGCACCTTTAAAGTTGTACTTGTTTGTGTATGTGGCTCTCTAGTAAACTATACAAGGCAAATTTTATCTTTCTTTATAGCATGTGCCATCACACCTAACCCAATGTCATCAACACTGTCATCATCCATGTGTATCTGATCTCTTACAGATGGGTCTTTAGAAGTTATGAAAAGTTGAGACACAGCGGAGATTACATCTTGACCCAGTATAAGCAAAACATTACAGTCTCATCACATACGAGTCAGTTTGAGACTTTCCTTCAGCTTTACCCCATTTGTTAGAACAGTGGCCTCAATACGCCAAGCTGACAAGAGCCTGAATTGTGATCATTTTACTTTAGGGGGCTGACAGCATGTTCAATCTTCAGCCTGCTGTTTGAAGATAACCCATTCCTGATACTTGATTAGACTGCTAGGGCATCTAATGGATGGCCGTCTGCTGTTGTGCTGGGGCTGTGCTGGGTGTGGAGGGAGGTGCCAACCTTGCCACTCCGTGTATGACCTTGTGCTGGCAGCAGGTGTAGCACTACACTGTGTGAAGCTTTTAATATAGAAATGATGATTAGAATCACAGCAAGACAGTTGCATTCTGGGTTCTAAATGCCACCTTCTCCTCAATCAAAAAGTTCATTGTCAAATAAACAAAAGGAGGATTGACATATGCTGACTCAGCAAGTCCCCCTCCCCCTTAACAAGGTGACTGCCCAGACGTCTGAGTCAGAGACAACTGGAAGAGCTAGTCACAGTGCACACACTCTAGTTATGAGGCTAGTTACTAACAGCAAGAACGATGGACTGATGGACTCCACCTTTATTAGGTCAGAACAGCATCTCTTGTCCAGGTGGAAATGGGAGCTTACCGCAAACCCATGTGAGAGACTTCTGAAGAGTGACTTCACTTGGGATACATGGCAGATATCCAGCAAGCTGGAGACTTATCATGGCTGTATCTTGTCATATATATATATATATACATATACACACACACATATATACATACACACACACACATAATTTTCTTCACTAAAGAGATTAAAATATTATGAGGCTGGATGTGGTAGAGCATGCCTGTATCCCAGCACTTGGCAGCAGACCAGTAGGAACAGGAACTCAAGGCTAGCTTAGGCTACTTACTAAATTTGAGGCCAGCCCGGGCTATATGAGCACTTCTCAAAAATTCTCAAAATAAAGTAAAACTAAGAAAAATAAAGCAATGAACCATGAAACGAGAAACTAGGGCAGAGATGGCAGCAGAGCCTTAACGCAACTTTTTCTGCTCTTGTCCCTCCCCTTCCCAGACAGCATCCTAAGTCCTAGTCCTTCTTGTCCTAGCCCTAGCAACAGTCACTCTCACAGACTCCTTCCAACCCAGCAACCACAGACACCGCTCAGAGCCTCTCTGCTTTCTTGACCTCTACCTCAGAAAACATTAACTTTGTCATCCTCTTACCCGCTTCCCTTCCATGGCTGCCAAAACCTCCAGCTGGCCTGATCTGTTGCTTTTTCCCTCAATTCCAACAGAACTATCCTCAAGCTGGCTTCGGAATCCATCTTTACATGCTTTTATTTATAACACAGTCACTGCACAAGGGATCCCGTTTCCTACTGCTATGAATGCTTGGTGGTCCCAATGAGAAGAATTGAAGGAGACCTCAGACAGAACAGACAAACTTCAGACACATAAATCAATTTGTGGACCCACAATCCAACATTTCTGCCCTTGTAGTTAATTTATCTGATAGTATTTGTGTTTGCTAGTGCCTCCACCAGAATCCCCAAACCCAACCTTTGGGTGATGATGCATCGGAGAATCTGGTCAGGGCCGGATGAATGAAATAAGCCAGGCAGGACCTTTGGATAGAAAAGGCAATGCCTTTTACTCCTTTGCTCCTGTGGCCCACTCTTCTCTCAAGGAGCAGGAAGTATCTAAAGTGTTGTTCAGCAGGAGATGAAGAACTGAACACCCTCCCTTTCCCTTCTATGATTATGAAGGTCCTCATTCCTCAAGGAGGGATGGTTGAGGATGGCAGGTAGGGAGAAAAGGATGGAAAGGACCATTTTCCAGCACTATTTGCAACATGTGCATATCTCTGCCAGCTCCCTGGTAAAAGGGTATGATCTGTGGGAAGTAACATCTTTCCTGATATAGACAGCAAGTATACCCCATTTTGGATATCCCTTTGAAACATACAAATACCAACATAGTAACAAATTTCTGATGCAAAATACATGGTTATGGTCAGTAACCCTCTTTACAAATAGTTCCGTTAGTGGATGATAATACACATTCATGTGGACAGCAAAAGCTCTTGCCCAGCCAAGGCCAGTAGACCTACTGTGATGTAGGGGTAAAAAAAAAAAAAAGCAAACAACTTGTCTTAAAAACTCAAGAAGGGTACTCTGATGGCAGAAATATAAAGTCGGAGGCAGACAGAAATTGGAGGAATAGCGTTCTCTTAATGAGATGTGGACTCACATACCCCTAAGCTCTTCTCAACCAGCTGTCTGCAGAGTCTCAGTGCTAAGCTTGCTCACCTTCTGAGTTCTGATGTAGAAAGTATTACTCTTCCCTTTTCTATCTCCCTACCCTAGACACTGGCTAGCCTCCTAAGCCAGCTTGTTCTGATACTCAGGCCCTTTTCACTCTGTCGGTAAGGCTCCTCCACACATCTCAATCTACTGACCTCTGACTCCTTTAGGAGGTAAAGCCTGAAGCAGGCCAGTGCTTGTTATGCGGGCCTTGCTTGCTTCTATTTTCCATCACCTCAGGGCAGCTGGGATTTCCAAAATACTTGCCCTGTTGTTTCCCTCTCAAATGCCAGTGCAATTGACCTTAACCTTAGGTTCTGATTCTATTTTGAAATTCTTTTATCTATGAGAATAAGACCCTGAGAAGGGAACTTTATACCCCCTCATAATATTCTCACTTTTTGGCTTAGACATGTGGCTCTTTTATTCTTTATCCCATTACATCTCATGTTCTCTTTGGTTCCAATTCCTTTGACTTTGCCTACCTAAACCACATTACTTTCCTTCATGGCTGAATGTATACCCAAGTCACTGTCCTTAACCTCTCCTTATAAAATGTCTTACAGTCCAGGGACAATGAGACTGGACACAAGTGACTAAATATACTCCCTAGCACCAACAACCCTACAGGAAAGACCATCTAGAATGAACACAACTACACAACTATCTATAATACAGAGACAGTTCTCTGGAGCAGATCATCTCATGGCAGCCAGGCTCCTGTGGCCACGGCTTCCAAGGGTCACTTGTAGTTGTAGAGCTCAGGCACTAATGGGTGGGTGACCAGCACTACTTACTTATTCATACTTCCTCTCCATGACCCCATTATTGCTCTACATAAATCAAAGAACATTCCAATACCCTGAATATGGACAGAGGGCCACTGGATTGCTTATATGTGCTTACTAATGTGCTACAGTTGACTAGAACATGTCCATCCCCCTGCTTTTCACACGAAAAGGGAAGAAGAAGGCATCAACTGTCTTTATCAGCCATGAAAGGAGAACATATGAGTAAGAACACAGGCATCCCATGTAAAATAATTATAAACTTGACCCTATTAGTGTGAAACTAAGGCTGCTGAGGGCAGCCATAGTGGAATTTCCCCACCTTCACGGATTGTCAACATCATGGACCACAGACTGAGTGTTGCAGAGTAGGAACTCCAGTGCTTTGCACATAAACACGATGGGGACTTACACAATGAAACAGTAATGCGCTCTTTATTTGCTTGTGGTGAGCTAGTTAACAAGCTGTGTCTTATATAATGCTTTTAAAATAGGGGTATTTTTTCACTCATGAATTGCAAGATGGATTTTTTAATGAAACGGAATTCAATGATATTAAATAAGAATTCAATGTGTGCTTTGAGAGACTTCTTTCATTGTACATGTGACTGTGATGGATAAATTCATTCTTATGGATCCCATTGGAGAAAAAAAGGACTGCTCACACTTGACAATAATATCTTCTGTGTGATGATAAGCAGAAGACTACAAACAGAATTTCTTAAATTAATAATGACTATTGCACAACCTTCGGCCTCAAGAAGAAATCATTGGCATGCAGAGCATCTTGCACAACTGCCACCAGTCTGGGGCTTTTGCTTTCAAACTATTGTAGACTGACAACAGTCCTTATCTGCCCCAAATCCTGTTGGTAAGAAGGAAATAGATTACTCATTCAGAGCATGTGCTTTGCTTTGCAGCTGCTCAAAAAGCTCTACAGGCTCACACAAGTCCCTACTCTACCACCACACTGAAAACTCGCACTGCCTTGGCTTGAACGATGGGCACAGCAACCTCGAGAACTGCTTACCAGCATGAGACAGGTCTGCCTGGATCATCATGGAGTTAAGCACATAAGACTCACATCAGCATAGGGGAAGGGAGTTCTACAGTTCAGGTTTTGCTAAATTCTACAGGGTTCCTAATAAATCTGTGCCTTCATTCTGAGAAAGCCAGGTATATCCTGAGAGCAACCGAACAGCTAGGATTTTGGGTGACTCCAATGAGTAAAATGACCAGTATATACATACATATATATCCTTAAGATTCATAGTGCCATCCTTCACATGGCATGAATGAAGATTTATTATGATCAGTTACTGATGAAATTAATTCATAAAAAGATAGTCGTAGTTCACCTGCTCAAATAAGGAACAAAATTCATCCTTAACTGATCTGTACACCCTGCACAATCTGTGTGAATATCTTAATAGTACTGAAATTTTGGCTGTAAAATTCATATATTGCAGAATTTGTAGTTCTGGCAAAATTCATCCGCGAAGGTGCTGAAATGACCTTCTGCTCCAGCCCCCTGCTTCCTGATGCTGTCTAGAGACTTGCTTCCAGAACAGCTTCAGGAATTGCTGCTGATTCCTAATGGCCTTGGTTCATCCAGCTTTTCAGACAGATCTCAGAACTTCAGTCAAATCCTGAACCTTATAAACATATAGAGACTGGATAACATGCTAAAGCTAGCCTTCTTAAGTCTAGCTAGTTTTTCTAATTCCCTACCCCTCTCTACCCCTTTAAAGAATTTTCATTGCCCCTACTCGGCAGGAAGAAGTTGTGGAGAGTTGTCACCCCAATCCCTTAGGTTTGTGTGTCTGGTGATGGTCATTTTATAAATTATAGATAGGTTGTCATTTTAAGGGATAATTTTTTTTTTTTGGTTTTTCGAGACAGGGTTTCTCTGTATAGCCCTGGCTGTCCTGGAACTCACTCTGTAGACCAGGCTGGCCTCGAACTCAGAAATTCGCCTGCCTCTGCCTCCCAAGTGCTGGGATTAAAGGCGTGCACCACCACGCCCGGCTAAGGGATAATTTGAAAATGGTCATAATTTTGAACAAGGGTAAAATAAATGGGATGGATTACTAAATTTATTATTAATCAAAACATTGTGTAGCCAAAATCTTAGATTGACAGAAATTGTTATAATTGATACAAAATTGAAGTTATAATTTCTTACATTGGTACAGAATTTATATATTGATATACATTTAAAGTTCTCATTGGTATAAAGTTTTATATATTAATACAAAATTTGAAATTAATATCGTTACTCTTAGATAGGCATTGTGCCAATATGACTCATATAAGGCCTTGACCCAGTCCTTCTATAGCTGCTATTCCAAACAGTTTAGGATGATTAAGTAAATTACTATCTGACAATTTAAAGGTCAGATAGTAAACTCATGGTTATATTAGATTCTGATTTAATTATAATAAAGTATTTTCAATATTATTCAAATAGAAACAGCTAAGAGTAGTCAGGTTTAACAGTTCAGATACACTATACAGTCTTAAAAAATCAGAAATCCACAGAATATGACATTTAATATTAATTCATTATTAAAGACCATTTGACTAGAGACATGTCTGCTCCTGACAGTAGCCCATTCATGGTTCAAAGAAGAAACTGAACATCATAACATCCATATGAACTTGCTCCAATTATGGCAAGGCAACCACTGGATAAAAATTGCTCTAATTCATCTACAGACAAAAAAATACGGTCCAAGAAAAAGGCATATGATGTGAGATAATCGACAGCTTAGTTCTGCCAAGACAGAGTGAGCTAGTCCTTTATAGATCCTGCTTTATTTAAGGTCTGTCAGATGATCCTGGACCAGAAGGCTGAAGACAGATGCTCCAATGTTTTGAGGAATAGGAGACTTTCCATGTAGTCAGTTGTCTCTATAATTTGTTTAAGTTTTGGAAGCTATGTTTTTGTGTTTCCTATATATCCAGGTAATTAATTCTTTCTTGGATTTCTGATGGGATAGAAGACTAGTTATAGTCTCATAATCAAACTTAAGTTATTTAACATTGAGGAAGATGATACAGATTTGAAAGGACGGTTTTCAGATGATAATGCAAGTTAAAATTGGAATATAGTTCAGGTTTAGAATTGTAAACTCTTTACATCAGGATAGATGGTAGAGTATCTAAATTGACAAATATGCTGTTGTATTTCATACTTTATAATTTACATAATTGTATGGTTGTGCTAAATTTATGTCTGAGAGAAAAGAGCCTTTTTTTTATTGAACAAAAGGGTGGGATGTTGGGGATTGGTTCTAACATTATTTGTATTAATCAAAATTAATTACACTGGAACTGGCATGTCTGCTTGTAAGATGCTGAAGGCCCCTGCCCCCAGTTGGCTTTGATTGGTGAAATAGCTGCCAGCGGCCAATGGCTGGGCAGAGGGACAAAGGCAGGACTTTTAAGATTTCCTGGGAAAGGGACGAGGGGAGGAGGAAGGGCAGAATCACCATGATAGGGAGAGAGAGAGATCAGACTTAAGAGCTGCAGGAGAGAAAACATCTAGCCATGTAAGAGTCTGTTAAGCAGCCCCAGGGGCTACATCCCAGACTGGGTCTGGGGTAGCAGAGATGAAATATAGATTTAACAAGTATTAACTCAGGAATATTGGAGGGGAGTATGTTAGCCATGTGGAGGTTCAGGAGTAGCCAAGTCATTGAGCTAGTGAAGGCATATTAAAATATAAATGTTGCATGTGCGTGTAGACACGGGTGCACCCGCTGGGAATACGGAATGGTTTAAAGACCTACTGCTTCAGTATGATAGAATTATGAAGCTTAATTTTGAGATCAGCTCTCTCACTGAATTCATCAAGGCAAGCTCAACTGGCCATCAAGGTACTAGAGATCCTATTTGCCCACTGAGGGATATGATTAGGTGTGTTCAAGTCCTACTTCTTATGTGAGCACTAGACATCCAAGCTCAGGTCTCAATTCTTGTGTAGCATGTTATTTGCCTATTAAGTTATATCCCCAGTCATTATTTGTATACTATGCTAAAACAAAGAAACAAAGAAACAAACAAAAAACCCACTGTGGGGGTGTGGGGTGGCTAAGTGTGTAAACTACTTGATGCATAAGCCTAAGGATTGGAGTTCAATCCATAGAACCCAGGTAAACTATCAGACAAGACAGTGTCACTGGGCAGGGAGGGACAGGGAGATCTTTGGGGCTAGCTGGCCAGCTAGCCTAGCCTACTTGAGCTCAAGGCCAATGAGAGAAACTGTCTAAACAAACCAGTGGTTAACTTCTGAGGAATGACAACCAGGGTTGACCTCTGGCCTCCACATACATACATACATATATACATACATACGTACATACATATGTGCATGCATACCTGAATTCATACATGCATCTACACTTACAAGTACACACATCCACATAAGTAATAACTAAATAAAATAAATTAATAAAAGCCAGTGGGAACTGGAGAAAGAGCATCATATATGAGCCATAACACTTAAGACTTGTGTCCTACATTCAATCAAAACAGCTGTAGAGCGCACACACTACCTGTGAGTATAAGATGCTGGGGATTTCATGGACACCAACATTTACTTCATCCAACTGCAAGCAAAACAAACTTCTGGCTACCTGGACGAAATCTAAAATGAACACATTTCGGTAAGAACATAGCATTGAATTTCATCTCAACAGCTATTACTTTCTTCTCTGAGAAGTTGAAATTATGAGCTTCAGCTTACCTCACACACATTATCCCAAAACAGCATTGACCAGAGTGCCATGTAAATGTGATATAAGTAATACAGAAACCATTTAATCTCACTTCAGTTAGCTCTGACACATAATTCAGTTAAGATATAAAAATGCAAACACATATCACAGACATCTAATTCCTCAATTCTCACATTATGCATACAATGTTTCTGGGAAAATAAAAGACATTATGACCTGGCTTTACAGGCTGAAGGGATCTGAGGGCTGATAACAACAGTAGCAGTCAATGTTCATGTAACAGCTGTATGTGTTCAGTGGTCATCCTCACACCATTCCTCAACATCCTCTGAGGCAGGTCTTTCTGTTCTATAGAGGAGCAAATCAGACCCAAGACAGTCTTCCTTAAACTTACCAGGCCATTTAGCAAGTTAAGTTTCAGAACAGTCTGTAACTTGAGGACAGTAATGGTCTATTCATCTGTGTATTCTCAATAAATTGTAATTGTAGCAATTACATTGTGATCTCAAAGGATCCTTACAAATGTTCTCTGTTTTGACTTTACAATTTCTGCTCTTATTTCATGGGCACATTATCCTTTCTTGTCTAAGATCATTAAATAGTTTATCTAAAGTTATCTCTGTTTTCATCATTACTTTTTCTTCTCTGTATCTGTTTGTCTGATGCTTTGCAGCTCCATATTTTCTGTGATCTTATCAAATGTCCAGAAGCCCTTGATTTTCAGTGTATACTTAACAATTAATAAGGCACTAAAAAGTTGGTTGGAAATTTTATATGCGTAGCTTGCTTTGTCAACTGGCAGGAATATTTTACTGTAGAAAAACAATCTGGTGGCCTGCTGACATTTTTTTGTTTAGATTCTCCAGACACACAACTTAAATCTCCTGCTATAATTCTCAACATGGATGCAAATGTCACTGAGCATCTGGGTTCATGTTCTGAGCAATGATTCACCGCAGAACTCCCCAAGTTCCCTTGCTTCTAGTAAGTATAGTTCCACAATATCTCTGGCTTAATTTCTCAATGTAATATACTTCTTTCTCCCTGAAAGTTTAAGTCCACCCACCCCCTACCCCCGGAATAATAGATGCTATACCGAGAAAGGGAGAAAAATAGCATGAATAAATAGCCATATCACACACTTCTAAGAACTCTGGTTTCGGTGTGCAGCCTAAACTAGCCTATAGTCACACCTGGTACTTCACACTTTTGCCTTCCCTGTGAGCCCTCCATCTCCAGATGCCTGAATTTACCTGCCTCTGCACATTGGTGTATTTACTGCTCTTTCTGGGCCCATTTTCTATCTTTATAAATTGTATGGGGGTTGGGGGGGGGAAGGTGTTGTGGTGGTGGTGATGGTGAGTATATCTGTTTCCTGTTACTATTATTGGGGGGGGGGGGTGATTTTTCAAGAGGCATTGGGATCTCAAATGTCTATTTTTCCTCATTTCAAAAATATAAGGTTAATTTCTTTATTTCAATAGAGATGTTTAAAAATGATACAATGTAACATGTGTACTGTAGGACAAATGCTATGAGGTCTAAAGAGTTACCATTATATCCAAACATTTCTGTCTAATAGAACAGACTGACAGGAGACGGTTTTTGGAAAATAACTTAGTGACAAAGATGAAAGTTCCAAACCATGTGTGTCCGGGGTGGGGTGGGATTTATCCTATTAAAAGAGAAGAAATTGCTACATTTCAAAGTATAAATGCACATTTATAAAAACTGTAATAAATATAGATTTGTAATAACAGCTACTGAGAAACCATTAATATGCCAAGAGTAGAAACCTTGGTGTATTATGCCATCTCTAAGAATAAATAATTATGCAGTATGACAAAAACTTCCTGTTTCACTAGCTAAAAAAAAAGTAGATGTAATCTCCATAGTAGTAAATTAAAATTCCTTAATTTCGTATCATCTTTTGTAATTATTAGAGCAATGTTTATATAATAAAAAATAAAACATACAAAGAGATGCAAGAAGAGTGGGATCGACATATGATATTTGGAGCTGATGGGTTCTGATACAGGTCTCTCTTCTGCTGACCCAGCCAGGTTAGTGACAATGGCCATTTTTAAAGTACCAATTAAGGAATATGTAGTAGCATGGTATAAGTTTTCATTTCCCTCTTACAGAAGAATCTTCTCAATAAAAATAGGTCACAACAGCGTCCACCAACTGTCTGTGATAGCAGAACATGACGCACTTCAGACATTACCTCCAAAAGACACAGTCCCCTTTGAGTCGGCCTGGACTTGCTCTCTCAGGGCGTCACGTTGTTCCTTTGTTGGCTTTATACCGAGGTAATTGAGAGCCTGGGAGAAAGTGGACTTATGTGAGGCAGCTTTGACACCTCTAGGGTCAAACTTTTCACTACAACTATGTTTTACAGTGCAATAGAAAACAAAATCAACATGGGGAACTGTGGCCAGAATTAGCCTCTGTGGACAGTCTGTAGATTAACTACCTATAAAAGATTACCTTCTTGAGTCTTCCACTTGCCCGCAACCCTCACCCCTACCATGGCAAATACCTTAGCTAATGCCAGATTTACAAACATGGCTGTAGAACCAGATATAAAATCATTTCTAGCCTATGTGATTTTGCAGAAGAAAAATAACAGAAAAAAACTTACTGAAGTTAAATTTATAGATAATAGGTGAAAAAAAAAAGAAACAAGAAATACACTTGGTTGCTATCGTGAGAGTATAAATGAAGTTGATAGAATTGGGTTAAATGGAAAATATTCTTAATTTTGGCGGGTTTAGGACTACTCTTACACTACTGGAAAATAAAGAGAAGTTTTCCCTAACACTCATTTCTGTCAGGCTCTTTTCTTTGGATGAAGTCACTTCTGCCTTTCAAATGGAGATGGAGACGCTCCTACTTGCATTCCACTGTCCTTCCCACGTTCTATCGCCTTAGACAGAACACTCATAATAAGGCATTTGAAGCCCATTTTGCCCCTGATGAGGTCCTGGGGCTATGTGTTAGACAATGCAAAAGTGCTGGAGAACATTCAGGAAGTCTTCTATCAGAAGAACAAGCACTTTTTTCACCCTTGTCTTAATAAAAAGGGGGGAAAGGAAAGAGAAGTCATAATCAGCCACCTTGACTGACAAGGACCCTCAACAATGTTGGTGGAAGAGTCTACCAAGAACCTCAATAATGATGGTGGAATGCAGTCCACAAGGACTTAATGACTGTGGAATAGGCAGTCTATGAAAGGCTGGAATGTGCTTCTCCTGGATATTTCCTTTGGGGCTTCCGAATGGTAAGAACATTAAGTTTTCCAATGGAAAGCACAGTTGTTTGGGAGTCTCTAGTTTTATAGCCCCCAAAGTAATTTTAATGCACAAAAACTGTCTGAGAGGCCTATTAGTGGATTCCACCAAGATAACATGGTGTCAGTCATATTAAAGTCAAAATAAACAAAGTTTATTAAAGGTATTCTTGACAAATACCTTCTCCATTTGGAACATGTTCAAATAACACTCCTTAAACTAAACATGTATTTCGTGCTTTACTATTTGTCAAACACATAACTCTGTGCAATGATATCAACAAAGCATATGGTGAGAATAATGTGTAAATAATTAGAATAAGAACAATGTTTTATTTAATGCAAGTGTAGAGAGGGCACAGTATTAATAAAATCATTTCTTATATGAGCACACGGCTGACTGGGCACAGTGGAAGGAAACAGGAAGATGGCAGAGTATCAGGGAGGGGTTTTCAGTGTGTTTAAAGTTGATCTAATACCATCCTGCCACCCTGTCAAAGCCCCAACTATTCTATACGTAACATTCAAGAAAGATTTGTAGCTTTTGTGTATGTGCATTCATCTTGAAAAAGTTACAAATAATTTTTTTTTTTTTTTCAACTTTTATTAGATATTTTCTTCATTTACATTTCAAGTGTTATCCAGAAAGTTCCCTATATCCTCCCCCCTCCCGGCCCTGCTACCCTACCCACCCGCTCCCACCCCCTGGCCCCGGTGTTCCCCTGTATTGGGGCATAAAAAGTCTGCATAACCAAGGGGCCTCTCTTCCCACTGATGGCCAACTAGGNATCCTTTCCCAGTCCGTTGGTGGCCCTTTTGTCCTGTTGACGATATCTTTTGTCTTACAGAAGCTTTGCAACTTTATGAGGTCCCATTTGTCTATTCTTGGTCTCACAGCACAAGCCTTTGCTGTTTTGTTCAGGAATTTTTCCCCAGTGCCCATATCATCGAGGCATTTCCCCACTTTCTCCTCTATAAGTTTCAGTGCCTCTGGTTTTATGTGGAGGTCCTTCAACCACTTACAAGGGATACCTAAGTGCCTGGCTATCTTAATACATTCGATGATATTTGTTTAAAACCTACACATATTTCAAAAAAAATGAGACTACAGATTAAGTTGAAAGTTTCTTCTATTCTTCACAGTAAATTCCAACCTAAGGTCATTACATTATTTTTTTTTTTAAGGCTTTTTAAAAAATTAGATATTTTCTTCATTTACATTTCAAATGCTATTCCCAAAGCCCCCTATGCCGGCCCCCCACCCTGCTCCCCAAACCAAACAATCTTGCTTCCTGGCCCTGGCATTCCCCTGTACTGGGGCATATAATCTTCGCAAGACCAGGGGCCTCTCCTCCCATTGATGGCCGACTAGGTCATCCTCTGCTACATATCCAACTAGAGACACGGCTTTGGGGTTACTGGTTAGTTCATATTGTTCCACCTATAGGGTAGCAGACCCCTTTAGCTCCTTGGGTACTTTATCTAGCTCCTTCATTAGGGGCCCTGTGTTCCATCCAATAGATGACTGTGAGCATAGCCTCATTGGCATAGCCTCACAAGAGAGAGCTATGTCAGGGTCCTGTCAGCAAAATCTTGCTGGCATATGCAATAGCGTCTGGGTATTCTCTATTTTTAAATGTTACTTAGTACTTAAGTACATGTACCCTAAATAATGTACACTTTTATTTGTGCATTTAAGATTTTTGTACAAATAGTTCCCTTACTTTGTGGTATTTCATTAAACAGATATGTATTTGTCATGCATTCTCTGATTGATAAACATTTATAACTGCCTCACCAGTTTTTGCTATAAAGCACTACGCATATCTTCTTTAATAAGTGCATGAAAGTCCTTCTAATGAGTATGCTCATGAATGGAGGAACTGAGCCACAGAGCATATTATCAACTTTACTACTGCTGAATTGTTCTTCAACTACGTGTACTCATGTAAATGTGCCACAACATAGAAAGCATCCTAGCTGCCTATCTTCTTCACAGAATTTGCTGTTTTCACATCTTCATTTTGTTATAATATCAGAAATGAAATATTGTTAAATTGAATTCTTCTTGTTACAAGTAAAATGAGACATATTTTGTATGTTTGCTAGCAAAAATTGGCTTCTAAGTTGTTAGATATTTAAATGTTAGGACATAGAGCTGTAGGATCTAAGTTTTAGTCCTAGATGGGAATCTGGATATGATCTTCCTGACAACCAGCATGGTAGCTACTGCCAAATATCTTTAGTGGAGGAAAACCATACTACTGGCCTTGAGAACCACTGCTCTGTGGATAATCACTATTACAACCAATTCTGGTTTCCCAGAAACTTTTTCTCTGAATATGGTGCCTGTGTATAAACTTATACTCATTACATACTTTTGTGCAAATTAAGGCTCATTTATTTTACTTAGTATTGTGTTTCAAGGTTATCTGTATAAACAATTAATTCATCACAGCTTACCATACTGACTGTTTGCCATTTCTTTTTTTAATTGGATATTTTATTTATTTACATTTCAAATGTTAATCCCTTTTCCGATTTCCCCCCTAGAAGCCCCCATCTCATCCCCCCATCTCTTCCTTCTATGAGGGTGTGCACCCACCCACCCACCTACTCATGCCTCCCCCCCCCCTCACATTCCCCTACACTGGGGCATGGAGCCTTCACTGGACCGAGAGCCTCTCCTTCCATTGATGCCTGACAAGGCCATCCTCTGCTACATATACAGCTGGAGCCATGGGTCCCTCCATGTGTACTCCTTGGTTGGTGGTTTAGACCCTGGGAGCTTGGTTTGGTTGATATTGCTGTTCTTCTATGGGGTTGCAAACCCCTTTAGCTCCTTCAGTCCTTTCTCTAACTCATCCATTGGGGACCCACAGGATCAGTTCAATGGTTGGCTGGGAACTGTTTTCCATTTCTTGTATGCTTTTTATGGTTGTTCTAACAGTTGACTGTTAACTGAGCCAGCCTTCTGAAGTCCCCCTTGTATACTATTAGGACACATCATATCCCCACTGCCTAGTCCTTGTATGACACTGTCATTGGCCACTCCCTGTTCTAAAATGTATCCTATGGGTACACAGATTCTCCGCTTATTTGAGCTTTCCTTTCTAAAGGGTTCTCTGAGAAGGAAAACTCAATGTTTCCTCATGGTGAGCTGTCTTTTGTTATGGGTGCTTCTTCCTCAAAACTAGTGACAGATGAGAAAGATGTATGTTCTCTTCTATACGGCAAAAAATGAGGGATTAAGCAGGTAAGTACTAAGGGTGAAGAAATATTCAATATCATCAATAAAACAGGACACAGAAAAAGATTATAAGGCAGTAAAACATGACTGGGAGTGTTGCAAATATGTAAAATATGGCAGTATTTGCCCAAACTATCATAGTCAGGAAATTCTGGGAAAAGAGGTAGACTGGATCATCATTGAGACACTAGTAAGGTCTAAATTGGTGCTGAGACAGGCAGTACTTGGGAGTAAGGAAAGAGAGGAGTGATTAGGGTGTTTTTTCTAATCCTAACGTGTTTCCTCTAGCAATGCGATTTCATATTCTTTTATAAGCATGAAAGTCTGTGTCTATAACTCTCATGGAGGCAGAAGGTTAAGTTCTGGCACTGTATCCAGATGTCGTACAGTTTCCTCAGCCCCTTGGTAACTTTATCAAATTTAAAGCACTTTCACTTTTAGTTTTTGTGTTTTACTCATCTTCTGTTTCTGGACATGATGCTCTGAGCATTTTTCTCTTCCTAGGATTATATGTTAGTACCTTAGTGTACTGCCATAATCTCTTTAAATTTCATGTGGACCTGATTACTTTGTTCTTTATGATTTAGTAATCCTTTATTTTTTAAAAAATAATGAACAATACTGTATTACTTCATTGCACTTATTGCTACAGTATATAAAGGCTAGTAAACTCTGTCATAATTTTGATGATAGCTTTTAAGATATCATATATTTCTTTGTGTGTATGTGTGTGTGCTGGGGTACACATATATAGATACATATCTTTGGATGGAGACCAGAGGACAGTATCAACTGTTATTCCTCAGTAACCTTACCTCCCATCCTGTTTTTTGAGACAAGATATCTCATTAGGTTAGAGCTTCCCCAAATAGGCTAAGTTGGTGCCTTAGTTACAGTTTTTATTTCTATTATAAACACCATGACCAAAAGCAACTCAGGAAGAAAGACTTTATTCCAGTATACAACCCTCCGGTCCCACTCTACCATGGAAGGAAGTCAGGGCAGAAATTCCAGACAGAAAGCTGAAAGCAGGAACTGAAGCAGAGGCCATGAAGGGTGCTGCCTACTGTCTTGCTGCCCAGGGTTTGCTCAGCCTGCTTTCTCGTACAACCCAGGACCAATTACCTAGGGTTGGCACTATCCACTGTAGGCTGAGCCCTCCCATATCAATACTTAATCAAGAAAATGCCTAACAAACTTGCCTACAAGCCAACCTGAAGAAGGCATTATTTTTTTTTCTTTTCCAGTTGATTCCTCCTTCCAAGATAGCATCAGCCTGTGTGAAGTCACCATAAAAGCTCACCAGTACAACTAACCGGCCAGCGAGACCCAGGGAGCTGCCTACCTGTGCTTCCACACAAGCCTGTCTTTTAAAAATGTGAGTCCTGTAGGACTGTGGCTAGCTTCTCATGTTTCCATGGCTAGCATGTTTACCCACTAAGCTATCTAGCCAAAGGGAAAGAAACTCATTTCCATGTTAGCTTAGGAGCCAAAGACTTTGTTTGTTTTATACTAGTGAAGTACTATGAACTTCTAAATCTAAATGTTATTAAATAATTGAAACCCAAACTGTTACTCACTTAATTAAATAAGCTACTTCAAGAAACCAATGACTCTACAATGTCCTCCTCTCCAAGAACAAGGCAGTTCTTCCCTGTTGTCTTGTGAAGAAAATGATTTTAAGGGATTTACCATTTCCAGTTTCTCTGCCTTAAGGCGAACAGAAGGATTTAGGGAAATCTTTCCTTGTGGTCCAGAATCATGATCAGTCCAGGCTGGAGCAATGTCTAGGAGACGACAGGGTGCACATTAACTGGAAATCTAATTGGAATAGAACTTTTCATTTGACAAGATGTGTTCTGGGCTCCTGCTGTTCAAAAATAATTCTGGTTAAACAGTTGGCAGGTCTTACTTTTGTTTTTATGAATTTTTCCCCTGTAAATCAGCTTTTCTTGAGCTTTGAAACATATAATATGCAGCATAGTCAATTTTGCATTATGAAGTCTCTTGGAAACATTAACCTAAAGACGGATACCCGCCATTATGAGCCTCATCACAATGCCCTGGTAACTGTAAGATAAAAACCTCTCTGTTTAAGCAAGTAAAATCATATTGGACAGTCAAAGACCATGGTATTTTGTTGACTGGAAAAGACAGTGCTGTTATAAGAACTGTGGAAGTGTTCTAGAAAACCTCTAAGTGCAACTTCTAACACTTATGTACAAAAGGACAATGTGGCAGTGTAACTCTCTGAGCTAAAATTCCTGTTCCATTTTACAGAAGGACTGAATTTATAGCAGTAAAAATGGACTTTTAAGAGTTAAAGGAAATCCACTCACTCTGCACTCATGTCTCAGTATGTTTTCAATGTTCTTAATTGTGTGGGGGATATGCTTTTTTTTTTCCCTTTGCAGGAATGTGAAATCAGGTGCCACCAGAGGCCAGCCCTTAAGAAACAATTTAATATGCCATAGTTTTAAAGACAAATTTCTACAATTTATGTCAATCCTTCCTATCTAAATTGTCACTATTCTAAATACACTCTTAAATGGTATTTTACCAGTTCTACATAGAAACAAGAGGAAGAGAAAAAAACTTTTTGAAATGTCACATCTTTATGCAGTGTTTTAATTTTTTTTAATTTCTCAGAGCATCTGTCTCTAAGTACAAAATGATTTGCATTCTCTTTCTTAAGAACATAAGAAGCACATATGAAAATAAAGAGTCTTCCTCTAAACCTTTAACACATCCTCTACATTCTATGCAAAACCTTTAATATAGCTTATAGGTGTTAAGAGAGTGTATATATATATATATATATATATATATATATATATATATATGTATATTTGCCACTGACTTTTAGCTCCAAATGGAATAAAGCCTCAAGAAGGGCCGATCTTAGTGTGACAGAGTTTTTACAATTCTGGTAATAGCAAGAAAGACTCTTGTTATCACGACATCTAATTGTTGACATGAGGTTAAAAAATATTAAACCTCTACTTTTATCTGCTATGAGAAAATCTACAGCAAACTTACAGTGTAGTAGAAAAGACCACCATGAGATGAAATGGAATGGGAGAATAAAGACAGGTAAGAACACTATTTCTCAACCTCAAGGTTTCATCTTGAAACATATTTTCAAATTGGTAGCTGACCTACAATTAAGGATCACTAAGACCAGGGGAACACAAGCTACCCTTGCTGTGGTATCAGTCCAACACTAACTGGGCCTGAAGGACTGAATTCAAATTGAAGTTTGTAGATGAAAGCGATGAGCAGAAGAGAGAGAAGCAGACACCCGTGACAACCGCACACACCAAGGCACACATTTTTACTGTTTTTCTACTGTTAAGCATACAATTTTGGTACAGCCAAAAGCAGAAATAACAAGTTAGCTCTATTTTTACCTGTACGAAGATAGTGAATTAATTAGACTTGATTTCACTAATCTTCATAATAACAAAAATGACACTGGTGTTATTATTTTTGTGCCTCGAACCAGGGCCTGACAAAGTAAAGAAGCTGCCCCGGGTGGCACAGCCAGGCTATGACAACGTTATGGATCTAGTCTCTGGTGACTCCAGAAACTAGTGTTGTTCTGAGTCCCTTTTTTTGAATCACTAAATTCTCATCACAGTAGAAAGATTCAAACGGACATTTGACAGAGACTATAATGGTAAAAATCAGGAAAGTCGTGGAAAACAATGACAAAAACTAAAAAAAGAACACAGTGACGAGGAACAAGGAAGTGACATAAAACCATCTCAGCCGCCAGCGTGACAGCAAGCACCGGGCCTGCCTCCTTTCCTCAGTCTACCTTTCTCTCCATGCTGGCATTCAGGTTAACTCTCTGAGAGTGCGTGCACACACCACCAGCGCATACTGACGGCTCAGAGTTGTAAAAGCCATGAAGACCTCACCTCAACTGCTAGTGACCCCCTCCCTCCCTGCCTCAACCTCCCATTCGCTCCTTGTTTTAGGGGAAAAGACTTTATCATTCTTGGATCCTCTATTTCTGTTCTTCTGAGAATGAGAAGAAAGGAAAGACTTTGTAAGAGTATGATCAACACTGTAAAATTAATGCCATGAAGCCTTGGAAGGAACTTTTCCCATCTGCACTGTTTGGGGTTTAAGAGACTAAGTACATAGGAATTAAGTCTTGTCACACCAGCAACATAATAAAACCATTTCTTAGTCCCTCAGGAATAGCTCTAATCTAGTTATAGTTCACTCTAAACTCCTACATTATTCACCCTACTGCCTCAGTAAACAATTCTGAGTTCTCAGATTAATTTATATAATTTAAAAATATATTCATGTATAGTGTTGATCTTAAAAATTCTAATGCCAGGTGTGGTGGCGCACTTTTTTAATCCCTGCACTCGAGAGGCAGAGGCAGGCGAATTTCTGAGTTTGAGGCCAGCCTGGTCTACAGAGTGAGTTCCAGGACAGCCAGGGCTACACAGAGAAACCCTGTCTTGAACCCTCCCCCCCAAAAAAAAGAAAGAAAGAAAGATAAAAGATTCTAACCAATTTTACATTTGTAAATAACTCAGAAAGAGTAGAGACATCTTATGTTTATTGTAACTGAAGTTAATATTAAAACTTGTTTACATTTTAAAAGTAAACACTGCAATGATTCGATGTGAACTATTCCAACTGGCTCATAACTTAAACACTATGTCCATAGCTGCTGGTATTACTGGGGGGGGTTACACAAGTTACGGAAACTGTGGGATGTGTGTGGGATGGAGCCTGTGGACGAGGTAAGTCAGGAGGGCTGTGTCTTTGCTGGCTTACATTCACCTCTCTTTTCAGTCTAACCTGTAATCTGTAGCCTGGTACTGAACCTATGTGGAAAGCTTCGCCACAGGATCCCAGTCACATAGCTGCTCATCCATGTCTTTCCCAGCATTCACTGTTCCCTCTGAAACTGTGAACCCAAATAATCTCTCCTCCCCTAAATTGCCTTTGCCAGGTGACACTAATGAGACAACTAACTAACGCATGTGAATACTGACTAAAGGAGTCTAGAAGGTGATACTTAATAGGCTAATGTGGGGAAATCGTAACATGTGCAAGTTATCTAGAGACAATTGTGAGGGTTTGCAGCCTCCCTTTCTGCATAATAATCCAACCAGTAATATCTTGAATACTAAAATGTATATAGAAATAAAAAGTGGAGCTGAGTTAATGCTATTTCTATCCTAGAAAAATATTCTGTTAATATTTTAATATTTATAAATGACTTTCAATAGTTACTTTCCTATTCCAAAATCAAGCATATTTGCTTATAATCACTGGTGCAAGTATCCCTTTACTTGCTATTGCAAGATCTATGCTGCCATTAGACCTGCTGCAGAGGGTCTCTGGCACGTTACTTATCTAAGCTTTGTGCTCTGGTTCATGGCACTTCCTTAAATTAGGATGGTTTTCTGCCTGCTTCCTTTAAGACTTAGAGCATGTCTCATTTTTGAGAAGCTGATGTTTCTTAATTGTCCTTTGCATACTGCCGAGTCCTGCGCTCCACCCTCGTTTTGGAGGTTGAAGGAGAACACAGAGTTGACTCCCATGGAAGAAGCGCTCACTCCTGCTTTCAGTCAAGGCTCTTGCGCCAGAGTGTTATCAAAAATACATGCTAGCTTAAATTTCTGTAATATGATTAATAATAAAAATACTGCTGAGCATACGCCATGTACCAATCATAACGCCAAGGGCTTAATACTTGTGATCTTTAGTTGTAACTTCCCTTTGGGACAACCTTCTCAGGGTTACTGAGCTAAGAGAACAGGATGAAGAATTAGAAACTCCCAGCCTGCTCTGTGCTCACCTGCACCACATGCACATCAAAGGCTGTTTCCACTGAATATAGTTCCCCCTCCCTCTCCCCTTGGTCTACATTGTACATGTCTTTATGCTGTTTGTGCACATTTTAAAATACATGCATGTGTGCTTACATATGAAAAATATATTCACAAGCTTTCTGATTTGAGTAATGAGGCTGTTACCCTCATGTTTTTTTTTTTTTTTTTTTTGGTTTTCCAAGACAGGGTTTCTCTGTATCGCCCTGGCTGTCCTGGAACTCACTCTGTGGACCAGGCTGGCCTTGAACTCAGAAATCCACCTGCCTCCGCCTCCTGAGTGCTGGGATTAAAGGCGTGCGCCACCACGCCCACCACGCCCGGCTACCCTCAAGATTTAGATAATTCACAGAAAGATCCTAAATCTCTCTTAACTTCCTGCTGTGCTGTGTTTGTTACTAACTGGATAACATGTAGCAAATGTACCCTAAATAAGTGGCTAAGGGGGATACTTGTTTGGTTGCTTAAAAAACTGAAACTGTATTAAACAGGTTATATAACTAATGTTTTACAACATAATCAAGGCATAAAGACCTCAACTTTCATCATGGAGCAACTCCAATGCTACATCTTAGACTGGACACTTTATTCATGTCCTTTCTTTTTCTTTCCATGTGATCTCTCAAATTAAAATAAAAACACTCTATCAAGAGACTGGATGTTAATTATGTGAAAGGAATACTAATTAATAGTATTTCCAAGAATCACTAAATCTCAATAATTAAAAGGTATATAATTTTGGCTAAAAAAATTACTAACCCATTGGAAACTACTTCTCCCAATCAGATGAAATATATGATAAACACTATAAATTGCTGTGAAATCTGATGCTGGTTTTTTTTTTTTTTTTTTTTTTTTTTTTGCTGGGGACTGAATACAGGGCCTCCTGCCTGCATGCCTGGGAAGCATATGCTCTATCAATGAACTGTGCCATTTGGTCATTTCTAGTGGGTACTTAATATAAACCAGTCCTTTTTATTTTGTAATTCTTAGCAAAATTAATAGTACTAAAAATTAATACATGTGGGTTGTAATTTGAATTGTTATTTAAGAATATGTAGTTAGCCTTTTAGTTATATTAAATACAGTTTCTAAATTGTCTTTAACTTTTGGAGACGATTTCAGTGGAGGGATTATTATTCTGAATATTTGAGTCAATAAGAACTTTATGGATTGATAAAAATTCTTTTCTATGTATATCTTAGATAGTTTTGATTTGATTTTATTATTTTTAAATCACTAAGTCATTTTAGAGTAACTCAAAAATAATATGAAAGGTAGTATGGATATCCTTTCTAATTTATACCCATACAATATCCTTAAAAACAAACGGACAAACATTTTTTCTTAAGCTCTGTTCCGGCTGTGCTGTGTTTCATGTGTTTCAAAGATGTACTTGTATATTCCACCAGTGCTTGAGTAAAGAGACAGCAAATCATATCTTGACTATTCGATACTTGATTTCTTTACTTGGTTAAACTTGTTAACTAGTACAGCTTCACAGACACTTATTATAAAGCACATTTTAAAATTTCAACTCTATTTTCAAAGAAAGTTCTAGCAAAAGATTTAACAGAAAGCACCAAACAATACACTTATTTTGCTTTTGTATTCATTGAAAGAAAAATGGCATAATGTATCTTTAAGATCTACTGAGTCATATTATTGATTCCTCATTGTAAAAGAGGAGTTGAAAGACAAACCAGGAATCAAATATGAATTTACCTGTATTAGATGTATCTGCAGGGCTGTTATCCAAAGAAGTAATTGAACTATGTTCTGTTTTATTGTGTTCAGGTTTTGTCTGCGAAAAAAAAAAGAGGGAGATGATATGTCACTTTCTAAAGTAGGTCAAAGTACAAACTAGATGCTTGTGTTAACATAAATAGAATGGTTAAAAAGATCAAAGCAATATTCCAAAAAATATGAAGTTTCTAATATTCGCTATATTCATCTTCAAAGAAAGCACTTCAGAGTTGAAAGTAACAACACTCCTAGCGCTACTGTGTCTAAGGATAACAGAACAGAAGGCCATACCCTTTGCCTTACAAAAGAGCCAGTCCAACGACTGACAGAAAACAATCTCTCTGATCGCCATATACCTTTAACAGAAGTTACCCTTAAGAAACTTATCCTACTGAATGAAAGTCTACCTGTTTCTTGTGTTTTACTCCTAACACAGATGTAAATAATTTAGACTCTACTTTAGAATTGTGATTTAGTAGGACCATGAAGCACTTTAAAGCAAGTACATTACTTTGGATATAATAAATTTCTCATTTTTTTGAATCAAGTAAGGTGAACTATTTCATAAGACATACATTTGGAGGGGGGGACTCTCCATAGACAGGATGATCAGGATTAGCCACAGCATGAAAGGAAGAAACCAAGGACTGAATGTACACACACACACACAGACACACACACACACACACACACACACACACACACACACACACACACACACACACACACACACACACACACACACACACACACACACACACACACACACACACACACACACACACACACACACACACACACACACACATACACACACGCGAGTACCTATCCTTTATTAGGTAGAAACAGATAGTTGCAGAATTAATGATGTCTAGTTGTATCTTTATGGTACTACATTGTTTTATATTGGTGTTTTCTAAGTTTTTAAAGAAAGGGTGCATTAGCTTGAAAATCTGTTTTACACAATAAAAATCTAAAAAGGAAAAGTCTTAAAAGGAGATACTAACTTAAAATAAGCATCATTGATGAAATTACAATTCTATATTGACTTAACCAACATAAAAAAGAGATTTACAGACTGAATATATAAACTACATTTTTTTTTTTTTTTTTTTTTTTTTAGATTTTTTTTTATTTATTATATGTAAGTACACTGTAGCTGTCTTCAGACACTCCAGAAGAGGGCGCCAGATCTCGTTACGGATGGTTGTGAGCCACCATGTGGATGCTGGGATTTGAACTTATCACCTTCGGAAGAGCAGTCGGGTGCTCTTACCCGCTGAGCCATCTCACCAGCCCCTATAAACTACATTTTAAGATTACCTGAATTCCTTTACAAGAAGGGAAGGTGGAGTCCTGAATCTGGGGAGTGGATGAAGTCTTTGGAAGTGTTTCAGAGGGAGAGGAAAGAAGATTAAATGTTGAGGTTTGAGGTCCACAGTCTTCTGACACTTGTGGGGATGGACAGCAAATATTTCCTGGATGGCCACAGTAAGACTTTTGTCTGATGAATGCTATCTCCCAAGGAGATTCTGACCTACAATGTAAAGAGATTATTTTGTGGCTATGTGACAAATACAGTCAAGTAAATTCAAAGACAGTGTTCCTAGTAGAGTGAGACCTTTAAGATATTCTAGTCATTACCTTTAGATATAGATGCTAAACGACACATCCTATCATATGGATGGGATCATTACCTCAACTTGGCTCTGGTAATTATGCTTTTTGCTTCTTCAAATGAGACGCCAATCATAGATTCCTTGTTTATTGAAACAAGTTGATCTCCTGGCTTCAAACGTCCATCCTAAAAACAAACGCCAAACAGAAAATTACAAAATAATAATAATAATAATAAAGTAGATTTTAATAAAATTAACATAATAAAAGCAGCTAATCTTGTGAATAATGTCATAAACAGAGTAAAAAGATTAGAAAATCCAAATAGCAGAATGTTTTATTAATATCTGGTTAAGAGTTATACATAAGTAAATTGTGTGGTTTATACACGCTAATGAATTGCCCTACCATAGGAAACCAGCCTGTACACAAAAAGGTACTTGTTTTTAAAGCTCAGCTCTATGAGTCTAATAAGATTCTGACTTGGATAAAGCAAGCCAAGCCCTCATTGCATATTGAATATTTCAGAACAGGAGACTCATCCATCCTAGTGAATGAGCATTCTGCCTCTCTCCACCTACCAAACTGATTAAGGAAGATATAAAGACACATGTATACACATGCATGCATGCACATACATACACATACATGCACACATACACATGCAGACTCATACAAACATGCAAGCTGACTTTTAAGAACAAAGTTAAGAAACCCAATTGCATTGGTTTTATCCAAATCTTCGTTAGTAATCATGTACCCTCTTTACTAGACTCATCAGCCCTGCCTGTGGCCGAGCCAAGGAGGCTGTGCGCACGACATCATATGTCATGTGCATGACATGCTGACAATCATGGCTGTCTTTGTTAAGCCCTGGCCCAGTGCATAACTCTCCCAAATACACAAATAAGGCACAGCATAATTGATTATAAGATTGAATGTGGTTGTTGGGCCAGTATCTCAGTCACTTCTTTTTTTTTCTTAATTCAACTGAAAACGAAGGTTCTGATTTTTTACAGATTAAGTACCAAGACAGGAACTATTATTGCCAATCCTACAAAAAAAAAAAAAAAAAAAAAGCGAAGGATCTTATTTTGAGTGTACTAGGAGGTTGGTACCCCACTTGGCATACTTGGAAGCAGTTGAAGCTTTTAGAAGGGGGTGAGTGGGAGCATACCTAAAAGAGGGAAGCCGGCTTTCTCTTCTCTTTTGCTTCCTGGATGTTAGGAGACAGTGTCACTTTGTCACATCCTGCCTTAGGCCTGTCACATATGATGCCTTAGGCCAAAAGCAATGGGCCAGTCAAGCAAGGGCGGAAACACATAAAAGTGTGAATCCAAACAGACCGTCTGTTGACTAACTCAGGGTTCTGGTGGAGAGAAGGCTGACTAACATAACATAAGGTTAAAAGGCTTTCTCTTCTTACTTTGATCACATTGAAATTATCTGTACAAATTCAGGAAAACTGACTTAAAATCGAATCTGAGTCAGTAGACTGTTCAGCCACAATGGGACATCTTTACCACTCTCCTCCTGTATGGCTCAGGCACTTTGCTAAAGATGGGGCAGAAAGACTGTCGGATCCAGAGCTCAGGGAGAAGTGCAGTAGAGCAGTGTCTATTGAACATGACCGGACCATGGCGCTCATGCATTTACAGTGGCTATGGCTGTCAGCACAAGACCTGGAAATGATCAAGTCAGTCGACATTCCAGCAAGAGCCCCCCCCCCCAACTGAAAAGCAATTGGCTATGGAGGGCCGCTTTGGAGTGGGAGTCAGTTTTGTTTAAGTATGTGGCCCCAGGGTAGGTTGACCAAGCTCTGATAGCTGGTTCCACACCCATGAGTATATATGGGCAGCACAAATTGGGCTCCATGTGTTATTAACAAAGGCAAGGGGCAAGAATTTGGCAGTGAGGGAGTGAGGGGGATCTAGGAAATGTTTGAGAGAGGAGCAGGGGTGTATATGACTCCTAAATAAATTGTATTTGAACCTCAAATTGTAAAAATATTACAATTAAGCTCATTGAGTTCCGTTGTGTTTCATGAAAAACAACCATATCAAGACTATGCTCAGATACAGTCTACAATATGCTAGATTTCAATTTTAAAATAACTCTTCTGTGAAAGCTACAGAAAAATAAGTAAAATCTAGAGAGCGTATTCAGGGGAGCAGCTATGCTAGTTAAAATTAACTGTTAACCTGACACAACCTAGAAACACCTAACAAAATCTTAATTGAATAATTATCTGTATCAGGTTTGTTTGTAGGCATATCTATGAGGAATTGTGTTGGTCGTTACTTCCTGTACTAGGACCCAGTCCACTGTAGGTAGTGCTATATCCTTGTAAGTTGTCCTGTGCTGCATGAGAGGGCCAATGAATGAACCAGAAAATGGGTCAGCAAGCAGACCTACTCAGTTATTCTTGCCTCTAGATTCCTGCCCTGACTTCCATCAGTGATGGACTGTCATCTGAAACTGTAAGCAGAATAAACCCTTCCATCCCCTATTTGATTTTGGTCACAGAAAGCAATTTCTACATTCCTCAACATAAAGACAAAGCCACTACAGTGGACCTAGTAAGTTCAGTCCTACCCTGGAATCTATGGAATTCTATCCTAGAATCTATACTCTAAAACTAGTATTGGAAGTAAGTCTCAAACCCAAAATTACTAGTCTTAGTCTAAAAATAAATAATGGCATTGTTAATATGAAAAATAATTATTAGTAACAGTTTATGAATTCTTGAATTGCTTTTTTTTAGTTCTGGGAAATAACATCAGAATTTTGATAAGAGTCACACTGAAATCTATATATTAATTTTGGCATTATAGCTAGCTATTCATATTAATTCTTCCAATTCAAGAGAATGAAAGGTCTTTTCATCATTTATGGTCTTGATTTCTATTTTCAAATGCTTTGAAGTTTTCACTGTAAAAGTCTTGAACTTCTCTATGTAGATAAATTCCTAGCTACTATACATGTCTATGTATGTACTTGATGTAGTATATGTAATATACATACACACACACACACACACACACACACACACACACACACACACACATATATATATATATATACAATATACATATATTTTGTTTGACATTGCATATGTATTTCTATATGTGTATATATATATATATATATATATATATATATATATATATATATATGCTAATATGAGCATTTTTCCTAATTTCTTCTTCTGAGAGTTCATTACTGGTAAATATGAAAACTATTTTTCTTAATGTTTTCTGTCCTCAGCTTCCTGTTTATTAGAGCTTAAGAGTTTTCTAGGAGATTCTATATGGTGTTTTAAATACAGAATGATGTCATCTGCAAATAAGAACTGTACTAATTTTCCTTTAATATTTTATCCCTTTTGTGTTTTCCTCTAATTGCCAGAGCTAAGTTTTTGAGCACTAGGTGAACATGGAAGAGGGGAGTGGATGCCTCGTCTCACTCCTGATTGTGAAGGAAAAGCTCAGTTGGTCTCCATCTACTGTAGTGTCGGTTAGGTGTGTTGTATAAAACATAGTTGGTATGCTGGGTCTGCTGGGTCTACTCCTAATGTCTATAGAACTGTCATCATGAAGGCATGTTAAACTTTATCAAATTCCTTCTCAACATCAATAGTAATATTCTGTGATTTTGTGTATATGTTTATTTATATGCTGTGCTACATTTATTAATTCACATATGTCTAACCACCCTTTGTAATTCCATAAGCAAGCCCAAATGGTCAAGATGAGTGGTTTTCTTTATATATTCGTGAATTTTGTTTGCTAGCACTTTGTTGAGAATTTTTCCACCTTTGTTCATCTGAAAAATTGGTCTATACTTTTCCTTTCTTGTGGTGTCTTTACTGGAGATAAAGTATCATTTAATTAAATTTCCTTGAAAGGGGACATTTGGTAAGGATGGCCACAGGTCAGATGCCAACTATATTGCATTTGGGTAGAAGTATTCATGGCAGGGGACCGACAGGGAAGAGCATGGAGGTTAGTTAGCATTCAGCTAACTCTGACTTAGAATGTGAGCTCTGCCAATACTAGCTAGATCTTTAAGAATAAGAAAAAGAGGATGGAAGGGCATTTGCCTCTCACCAGGAACCAGCAACTAAGCTATAAACATCTGGAGCTAATTCCTGTGTTCATGGTTCTGACAGAAAAACATTGCCAGAATAGAGAAAAAGGCTAAAAAAGTCCAGATGGGCAAAAGGGCTTACTTAGACTAACCTGAAACCTCCTGTGTTCTCTTCTCGAGCTGTACTGTGTCCATGACCTTATTTTACCTGTATGTATTAAAGGAACATTTTGCAGAAGGATTGAGCTGGCCCCAGGTTTCTAGTGTTTATACATACTTGTACTTTTGAACATGCACTTACATTGGCTAGTGTTTTTCTTTGCCTCTTAGAATAAGATATTAGCTGATCATATGAATTTCTAAATGCATTTAAAAGTCAGAGCATGCGAACAAAAACAAAGCCATTTTTTTTTTTTTGGTAAAGTCCTACATTCTAAAAGAGTGACTTGTGCCCCAGATGGATTACTATGTAATCTGTGTGCAGATATGACTTGAGGGAACCCTGCAGCCTCTCTCTCACAGGTTATAGAGCAGCTGGACCACATGGCAAGTAAGATGCCATGCATGTCCACATGTGACACTTCAGTCTGAACTCTCACATTTGACAGTGATGTATTCGTTGAAATAATAATGTGTTCCTGAACACTTAAGTTCCTCTGTTGTAAACTGCCATTGCTGTTCATTTCAATTATGACTATATTATAAAGTTTTAAACAGCATTACTGTATCATTAGAAACCATCTCTTGAGTCGGATCCTGATAGAACAACCCATAACTTAGAAAGGAAGTGCTTCTTCTTGGAGTCTTTGGAGTCATTTCCCAACCTACAAAATTAGATGGAGGCTTCTTTTAACTCTTGATATTAGTGTAGACATAATAAAGTTGCTTAATGTCTATAAGACTCCATTCATTTTTCGTAGCGAAAAAGTTGGTAATGGTATTTATAACACAAGCTTATTGTAAGAATCAAAGAACACATGTCAAGCACATTTAGGGTAGTAAATACGGTAAGGTGAAACAGTCTTACCCTTACCATAGGCTACTTACAAAAAAAGTTTAATTTCTGCTCTTGAAATAGAGTATCTTGGATAGAGCCAACTGCTGGGAACAGTTGATAAGCCTTAGCTTTCGAAGCCTGCTAGAAGCTAACTGCAATCCAGCTTTTCTAGCTTCACCGTCCACCTTCCATTATAGCATACAGTTTCTCAAGCTCTTCAGAGGATGGTCCCCAAACCAGCTAATGTTTCCAGGATCTTATACATGGCCACTCGCCAATGCTAGCATCTACCCCATTTCTCTACAAGAATAACCCTCACACCCCACAGCCAGGCTCAAATGTTATCTTTGCTCAACAAATACACGTTATTTCCCTGTATCAGAGCACGCACTTTCTACTGTCCTTACTCACACTCGATTCCACCCTTTTCGGAACCAGATATCTTAATACTAATACAGCTAACTCTCAGACGAGTCACTCTCTCCTACGGTTGGCTAGATCAGGGCATCATGGTTGTTTCCCTTGCACACTGCAAAAAATACAGTAACTCACTAATAAATTAATGAGGTCTAGGAAATAGCTCTGGGAAATGAACAGGGCTATATCATAACGGAAACAATAATGACAACAAAGAAGAGAGTGACACTACAAAGTGAACTGTCTTGGCTACTACTCTCTGAGTGTGCACCAGAAGCTTTGCCCTCCGATGTATCCAAATGCTTTAATCACAGTTCAGCAATGTGTTTGGCATATGTTCCAAGGAGCTGTAATCGGAAAGTAAAATATGGCCCTCCCCACTTTGTGACCATTACTGACGGTGGACACTTATGTCAGTGGGACCTTTGTCTTTACTTACAAGCTTGACAAAAATTCTTCAACTTATCAAACCTAAAATGACAAATATTTGCAAGAGAATATATGTCTTTATGTGGTGAGGAAGAATACTGCTAAGGATACCATGGCAGTGCTTGAGGGGGCCATTCCAATTTCAGAGGTAGGAGAGGAAACATACTCTCACAGGCAAACAGGCAGAGTACATAGCTACATATGCATGTTCTATAGAGAGCTTATCTATGTATTTTAAACATGTCTTAAGGATCAACTATATGAAATATGCAACGTTCCTTCAAATTAACAAAGAAGCTTTCTTCTTTATGTTACTAGCAACGAGAGAAAAAAAATCATTCAAACAATTTAAAACGTTATCCATGCTCTGATACGCAGGGCTAAGGAGGAGATGCACCTTGGTCTGGAAGGAAGCTGGTGGCAGTGGATAGTAGACAGAACTGTGACAGCATGACCGTGGCAAAGCCATTCATTAATAGTATCTGAGTGACTCCCACTAAGGGAACGGCGATGAAGAAATCGGATGGAGTCTTTGCCATCAAGAGGTATAATGAGCAGTGGTTAGGCTGAGCTAAAGCAATCAGGGACAGATGCACCATTACACACTGAGCCAGGCGATATGAAGCACTGGAACAAGAAGTAGCCACACATACAGGAAAACCAAAACCTGGCCTTATCTGCACTTGCACCGGAGGACGGGAAACAAGTCCTCTGCCAACTGCTCTATAAACCGATATCTGGAACAGTAGAGCGGGAAGGAGGTGCTGGTCCCTGCTTAATGAAACAATATACCTAGACCAAGATAAGGAAGGAATGGCTCTTTCAGAAAGAGGGAAGACAAGTTTGTAAGGGTAGAGATAGAGACAAGAAGAGCTGAAGGCAGAAGCAGTCTACACAGGGGATTATAGGTTACTAATAATATTAAGGTAGTTTGGTGGGAGAGGAAATAGGCACGGCGCACTAAGAGCAGATAAAGCTACTGAGAGTTCCAACAAAAGCCAATGGCAGCCTAAAGACAGAGCCTAGAGAGATGGTTCAGCCAAAACACAACATGTCTGCAAGCAGGAGAGCCCTAGTAAGACCCTCATCACACACGTAATAAAGTGCATGCAATTCCAGTGCTGGGAAGGCAGAGATAGGCAGGTCCTTAGAGCCAATGGGCTCTAGCCGGACTAGCTTAATTAGCCAGATCTAGGAGCAGTAAGAGACTGTCTCAAAAATTAAGGTAGAGAGTGACAAATAAAGATGCTTGACATTAACCTCTGGACACCATCATTTTCATGTCCACATACATGTAACTGTACCAGCAAATATATACACATGTACATACATCAGACAGACAGACAGAGACACACACATGCAACACACACACACACACACACATACACACACACACACACACACACACACACACTGGGGGGGGCGCTAACTGACTGATTAATGGGTTTAAGAGATAGAGAGTAAAAAGGTCATCAGTATATACTAAGATAAATGGGATATTTTAATGATATGGGAGGAAGGAAATGATTGAGAAACAGCTTTGAATAGCTACTGAAAAGAGGCTGTTGTTTGGGAAGAAACAAGAGGAAGGTGTAAGGTTAAGTATCATAGACTGTGCCTCAGAAATGTTGCTTCTAAGACACCTCTAGGAGAACTAAGAGGAGATTTATACCAGGAAGTTAGAGAGGTAAGATGATCAAGGGAGTGCTGAGGTTAACAAGAGGCTTAAGATGTTCTGTGAGGACTCTAGACCACCAGAGACTGGCTAATAGGGTAGAAAGGGCTTTCAGATTCTCACGTCTCCTTATTCAGAACCAAGTGCATCTGTTCTCAGTGTACGGCTACAAGAGCTAACAAGAATTCTGCTACAGAAGGCCTGATGTCCTTTTCTGGCATCCATAGGTACTTTACACATTTAGTAAACATATAGACAATCAGGTACAAACACACACACACACACACACACACACACACACACACACACAGAGAGAGAGAGAGAGAGAGAGAGAGAGAGAGAGAAAGAGAGAGAGAGAGAGAAGAGTTTTAATAAGTTAGAGCCAAGTTAAAGGACACATAAAATTCTGAAAATAATTAACAATTGATCCATCTGCTAGCCTGGGCAACTTTACCTATCTATCTATCTATCTATCTATCTATCTATCTATCTATCTATCTATCTATCTATCTACCTATTTACCTTTATTTTGAGACAAAGTCTACCAAGTGTGGTTGAAAGCTTAAAACAGAATCAAGGTCCCTAGTAGCATATTAGTATCCAAATCAGTTGCAGTAACACTGCATCTGCTCTGTGTTTACTCTCAGCATTCCATCTTAAGGAATATTAAAATAAATATAAGGAGCCAAGAATTACTTATTCTTGTACATTTTTTTCTAATTGGTTTTCTTCTTTTGCACATGACCTGAACATTAATAACTCCACACTGCTCTCTAGTGGTGAATGAAGAAAACAATCCATCAGAACAGATTTTGCCTTTTAGCACACCTCAACTAAAAAGAAAAGGTATATATCATGACCATAGTTCGTTCCTTCCTTCCTTCCTTCCTTCCTTCCCTCCCTCCCTCCCTCCCTCCCTCCCTCCCTCCTTCCTTCCTTCCTTCCTTCCTTCCTTCCTTCCTCTTTCTTCCTTTCTTTTTTTTCTTTTTGGTTTTTCAAGACAGGGTTTCTCTGTATAGCCCTGGCTGTCCTGGAACTCACTGTGTAGATCAGGCTGGCCTCGAACTCAGAAATCCACCTGCCTCTGCCTCCTGAGTGCTGCTGGGATTAAAGGCATGTGCCACCACCACCCGGCATGAACATGGTTTCTTAATTTGCTATGGTTTACTGCAGATAAAGCCATTTAAAACTACTACTTTCAATTTATTAGTCTAATTTTAAATATTTGTGGAAATAAAAAGCATAAATTGTTCCTTGTTTTAAACACAACTTGTATTATTTCTCAGGCCCCTTGAACTATTCCTGTACACTACCCCAAGTATGTGCCTTGAATAATGAACATTTGGAGGCTGAGTTAGGAGGATCCATATGAGTTACAGTCCAGTGTGGGTGACACAGTGAGTTCCAGGTACGCCAGAATTAAAACATTAAAGTCTCTGTCTCAAAAAAGTAAGCAGGCAAGCAAACAGCTTAAACTATACTAAATGCCCCCACATATTCCATTCTCCCAGCCCACATCTCTAAGCTTTAAAAGTGAAGTGAGAGTGAACCTCCCACTTCTTACTAAAAGGATTGGGGGGGGCTTCAATTCGTTTATCTTTAATATTAAATTGTCATTTAGCTAATAATTTAATTTGAATAGCTAATATATATATATATATATATATATATATATATATATATATATATATATATATATATATATATATCATTGTATTCCTTAAACCAGTAATAACTTAGAACTTAAAAAGTATATTGGAGAGATGTTTAGTGTCTATATTGTTGTGAAGAAACACTCAAAAGCAACTTGGGGAGGAACGGGCTTACTCGCTCACACTTCCAGGTAGTGTCCATCACTGAAGACAGTGGTGGCGAGAACTCAAGCAGAGAAGGAACCTGGAGGCAGGAGCTGATGCTGAAGCCACAGAGGAGTGCTTCTAACTAGCTTGCTCCTTACAGCTTGTTCAGCTTACTTTCTTACTGAACATGGGATCACCAGCCCAAGGGTGTCCCTACCCACAATGGGCTGGACCTTCATATATCAAACAGTAATTAAGGAAATACCTTAGCTTTCCTACAGTTTGATCTTACAGAGGCAATCTCTCAATTGTGTTTTTCTCCTCTCAGATTATTATATTGTTTGTGTCAAGCTGACACAGAAGCCTTGTGAGATGAACAAACCTGAAACAGCTCAGTCATTATGATTTTGGTGAAACTCACTTTTTTTTCATAGGGAGGAAATAAAAACCCAACTAAAAAGACAAATTGTTTTCAAGCGTCTGCAGTGGGAGAAGGGTAAAAGTGGGATTATGTATTTACCAACCCACCCTCCAAGGAACAATAAGAATAAGCTTGTAAGAGCCCATCTAACATATCTAGGTTGATATAAATAAAACCGCAAAGAGATGATAATGCCAATAGCCTATTGGAGCTATGGAGTTTTGTTTAAAATTTGGTCCAGCAGATAAAGAACCGGGTGCTCTGTCACATACTTTCTGAACTAAGGAACGGAGGCTAGACACGTCGGCTCTTAATTCTAGATCTAGCTCTCATGCAGATGCTGAATCTAGTCTCTTATAGACAAAGAATGTCAACTACCAAGTCAGTAAGAATTAGTGCAGATCAGGAAATGAGACAGTTTAGTTTGTTGCTTAATTTCTTTTCTTCTCCTCCTCCTCCACTTGACAGCTAAACTGATGCAGCTTAAGGTCAGGTAACCAATTTGATCCAAACTCAGCAGGTCCACTGGCAAACTGTCTGCAGATATACCTTCTTTGGACGCTGCTTCACAGATGAGTTCAACAGCATATAACTAAGGAATGTGCAACCTTTAGTTAGAGTTATACATACAGTTAGACATACTTGTTATCTGCATACTTGGAGAATTTATTTTTAGGGCAAACATCCTTGAGGGTAAAGGTCCCCTTGTATCTTTCACTGAGGACATTAAACTTATATGAAAAATTTACTGATGAAGAAAAACCAAATCTTGGCACCAGTGGGATTTTGTCATTACTGGCTTTTGGGGGGTGTTGTGGGGCATGTGGAGTTATGTTTACCTTGTAACAGTCACCTCCAGGAATGACTTCGTGAATATACACCAATGGTCCTTCATTCCTGTTAATTCCGCCTAGGATCTTCAGACCTAGACCTGTTTCCTTAGTAACTGTAATCACCCGAAAGGCAGGATCCCTAGGACAAAATATATTAGTACTAACAGGTTAGACTAGAGATCTGTATACAGAGTTTTCTATAAGTTATTTATTAAATGAAATTGTCAAACCTAGATAACCCAATAGTTTACTATCAAGGACACCTGAAGCATATCATAGAAGTAAAATGTATTTTTTATCAGTGTTTTTAACTCTCCCAAATCAGTAACAGCAGCAGTGAGTAAGGACAGGTGAATGTTGCTTAGGTGAATTCAGGGATTCAGGCAAGTGATGAGAGTTGTTTGGTTTTAGATGTTTAGAAGATTATAGCAGAGGCTCTAAAACCAAATATGTTAACATGCAGGTAAGCAACTTCATGTTTGTAGGTAGTTAAAGCAAAATAAATTTACTCCCATGTGAATCTCAAAAATTAACCTTTCAACTTAGGGAGAGGATTTTACTGTTACAAAGCACTTGCTCTAGCTGTGATTTCTGGCACACGAGAGAAATGCCATCAAAAAGGAACTCTCGGGATAATTCTACAAGTATGTCACCAAGCTATAGTTTTGAGCACAGTGGTCAAACAAAACGTAAGTAAAGTTATAAATGAGTCTCGGCTACATGCATCCACATTGTTTACTGAGACCTCTGCTAGCTGTTCTTGCTGTTTACACACACACACACACACACACACACACACACACACACACACATATGTCTATATATATTTCTGTATATGCACATATATATGCATTTTCTTAGGCAAAAGGGAGAACTAAAAAAGACCTAAGAATAACAATGATTACCTACAGGAAGACTGAAGGCACAGGAAATGACAAGAATTAGAGGAGACCTTCCCTGATTGAACCTTGCAAGAGATATGTTAATATATGTTTACAAAATATTTACCAGTTTCTCTGGTGGCTATCTACATGCTCCTTGGTAGGGGTCTTTTTAAAAGTCACCAGTCATTATCTTTACTCCCTGAATTTGGACTTGCCTATTAGATTAATTTAGTTCACAGGATACCAGCAAAGTCAAATGTGAGGAAGACAGATATTCAAAAAACATTTACGCTGCCTGCTAGGAGCCATTCTGCTTCTGTTAGACAAGGCCCAGGTTGGCCTTCTGAAGGATGAAAGAAGAGGTTGAAAGTGAATTCAGCTGTCTGGCCTTCCGAGATGAAGCGTCACACACTGTTAGGACACCTACTGCCAACCAGAATTTCTCAGTCAACCCACAGAACTATAGGAAAAAGAAAGTCTTACTGTTTTAAGACATTTGGGGATAATTAGTCAGAAAAAGCTAATCCTATATAAATTAAAAAAAAAAATGACACCAGATTTTTCAAAGAAGCACAATCTGCACAAGGAATTTTAAAGAGAACACAGGGTTTGCTCTGTGTATTGATTTATAATATATTATGGTTTGGAGGTGTCCCTCAAAGACCTCTGTGTTAAAAGGCCTGGCTACTAGCCTGGAGTGCTACCGAGAGGTGACTAGTGGTACCTGAAGAGGCAGTGCCTATCTCCAGGGCTCCAGATCACTATGGGGGCGGCTATGAACGGGACTCTGAGAGTTGCTTCTTGGCCGTTATGGAGTGAAGAGACCACTGAACACCTGATGTTGACATGTCCCCACAGCTCAAAGCAGAAACTGTAAGGCACACTCAGACCCTGGAAAGGGAGCCAAGAGCCTCTCTTGTTTCAAAGGTGATTATCTCAGGTGTTGTTATCACAGGTATAGAAGTCTCACCAGGACTCGCCAAAGCCCCAAGAATGCAATGTAGTGCTTGACTCTGCTCATTATTACTTCCCTAGGCCATGCAGCTTCCAGACAAAATGAAACCTAAACTGAGTGTTCACTATTAGTGTGCACACTTCAAAGCATATTAAATTACCCTTAAAAATTACCTTTCAAGCGGGCTAGATGATCGGGCAGAAGACGTATCATCATTCATGCTTTCCACACAGTTGCCTTGGATTTAGCAGCTATGTAAAGGAAGAACTTGGAGAGTCTAAATATTCTTTTTTTCCTCAGACTGGAATTCTAGAAAATAATTTTTCAAATCTTAGAACATTCCAATGCAGTTCCAACATCACATAAAGACATATACTCGGCATTATATAAACTATGCCCATATATTAATATTGGTGTATTTCATTTATCATGGGCTACGATATTTTAGACATTGGTGATAACATCTGAAACATCAAGACAGCTCCCTACACAGGTAGATGGGCCTGTCCCTGCATCACTATGAACATATGAAACCCATGCTCTTTAGTACAAGTGGAGGATACAGCAGTGATTAAAACTTACACGAGCTAAATAAGCTTTAAAAACGCAAAACACTGGAAAGTGCCTCCTGTGGGCTCAAGGCTACAGAGCTTACAGTCAGAAAAAATAATTATACAATACACGTGAAGAAAACAGAAAGTCGTGTTTACCGACTCCCACGAGGGTCTTCCTGCAGATTCTGTATGGCTCCAGCTCATACTACTCCATTTCACCGGTTTCCTAGGAAAAGGAAAAAGACAGTTTTAATGTTTTCTGTAACTCCTCAGTGAATAATACGGAGTTGCTTAATTACCACAACCCGAATTCAAGCAGAGCTTCACTCCCTGTGAGTGAGAAACAGGATCGAAGCTGCACAGACAACATCCCTTTAGCACCATGAAGGCCTACTCTATGTAATCCTTTAGCTCTCACACACGTGTACTCCTGGGAGGGAAAGAACATACATTCTAAGGGCAAAGTATCATTTTGAACAGAAATGCAGGTGAGCCTTAAATATTTTTTAACAGTGAAAAGGTATAACTGATTGGAAATGGCCAGTGTTTTGAAGCTGAAAGCCATATCTGGATCATTATGTGCAGCCCTCTTACTGAAGAACTGAGTGAGGAGGTTCAAAGGCACGGTGCTCTCCCCACGATGCAGTGCTCGCTTCCTCAGCTGGAACGTGGGCTGTAGCGTCTACGGCAGAGACTTGGCATTCATTACCCTTGGCGTCTCTAAGTCTCAGCTTCATTGATACAACAGGCCCCTTGATAGCAGTGATGTTTCCATCAGTGTGTACACATAGTAGAACCTTACCGAACTGCTCCTTTCACCTTATGCTTGCTGTAAATCCGAGTCAGAGAACTAAAACGAGGGAGGTTAGCCTATCTTTCCCCGAACCACTGTACACAGGAGAATAAAAACCTCTTCTCTACACAAACTGAAGGACCTTGGCCAAAGAACCAACACTCAGTTTCCAGGGAGCTTAACCAAGAAATTTACTCCCCAAGTATTAACAACATAGCTCAACTTCTCAGCCCGGAAGTCGCAAGCAAGTAGAACAGCGGAGGTACTCCGGTCCCGAGGGGCCAGAGAAATGATGCCACCATGTCACTGCACTGTCATCAGCAGAACTCCAGCGGCATGACAGTTACTTAGTATTACCCCTAAGGAAAGGAAGGATGATTGTTTGAAGGAAGAGCTTTGAGAGTCTAGAGGCACTGCAGCCATCAAGTTCAATCCTAAGGGAGTGTTTGCACAAACTCTTCAGCCTGCTTTAATGGTGCGTGCATGGGCAGTCTAAGACCTCAAGAGAGGACCCTCAGATATAAAATGAGATTAGCTACTGTTTATTGACTCCATGTGTCAGATTGTGTAAAATATTTCAGATGCATTTATCTTATTTTACATCATGGAGAATGTAATAGATCCAGGTTAAAGAATCAAGTTCAAGTTACAATAGTGCCATGTGCTAGTGACATGGCCTCAGAAGACAACTAGCCTCCTGGCATCATGGGAATAATGTAGGATTAGCAATACCTAGCCAAAGGGCAATATGAGAAAGAAAGGGAAGAAGGAGGGATAGGGAAGGAAGGAAGGAAAGAAGGAAGGAAGGAAGGAAGGAAGGAAGGAAGGAAGGAAGGGAGGGAGGAAGGAAGGATAATGAAGGAAGGGAGTGAAAAGAAAAAAGAAAAGAAAATCCAAGCACTTTTCTGTCCCCAGGTTACTAAAGTGACTAAGAGCCCCATCTAGTGGTGGGTTTTTCTGATAGGACATAGGGCCTCAAGTCTTCCTGGAACTCATCCAAATGGAAGCTACATATGGATTTCACATAATGCCAAATTGGCATTTAAAAAGAAATTTTATTTCAAAGTATTAAAATTTAAGGGCCCAAATTATTTCACTCCTCTAAACATCTCAGCAGTGCACAATGTGGGTAGAAATGAACAAGAAGCAGAAACTAGCCTCAGAGACAGACAGACAGACAGACAGACAGATGCTGGCAGGTGTGAGTGTGTTCACAGTGGCATGCACAGGGCTGAGGGAGTGTGGAGGAAGCAAGCCTTGTCCAGAATTTGGAGTCATCAAGTATCATAAATAGAGCCAGGGACCTCTATATGTTTTCTCCTCCAGGAGCCCCGCAAGGCTAACAATGTTAACTTAATTTCTTGTAAGAGTCACAGAAAAGCTTTGACTTGCTTTTTTTTTTTTTTTTTTCACTTACAAGCCAAATGCAAAGTATAACTTAAATTATTTTTCCTAGGATCAAAACCCAAGCCTAGAAAACCCTAGCATGCTATGAAATAAATACATGAAAAATTTCACTCTATACCCTGCCCAAACTGGATGTATGTTAACAGTAGTAATACATTTTTATATGAAGATGCCTGTATTAGAACTTTTGCACAATAGCATGAGTTTAATATTATTCATCTAAACTGCAAGGTTTTGTGTGTGCGTGTGTGTTGTTCTTGATAATGCGGCTCTGTGCATGTGGATACACATGAACGGAGGTATATGGTACATCTAGTTGGAGACTAATGTCAGGTGTCTTTTCTTTCCTGTTTTCTCCATTTAATTTTTTTTTTTGTGTGTGTGTGTGTGTGTGTGTGTGTGTGTGTGTGTGACACAGCATGTCTTGGTAAATCTGAAACTGACCAACTTGGCTAGGCTCGCTGGCCAATGAGCTTTAGGGCTCTGAAGGTAAGAGTGGACTGCATCGATTCCGGGGATGCAAACTCAGACCTTCCTGCTAACATGGTAGGCATTTACCACCTAAGCTAGCTCCCTAGCCAGATCCAAGACTGCTAAATTTATGCTGTAGGTGTGCCCTTCTCCCAGGCTGGTTTCCTACCTCTTTGTTTGTTCATGTGTAGTGCATGTGCATTTGGGTGGGTGTGCATGCAGGTGCCCGTGGGGAGGTTGACTCCAGGTGTCCCCTTAGTCATTCTACAGCTTAGGTTTTGAGGTAGGGTCTCTCAGTGACCCCGACAGAGGACTGCCTCCATCTCCTCAGCATGGGGATGTGCAAAGGACGCCATCCCGCCAGGCTTCTTATGTAGTGCTGGGGCTTACCAACTGAGCCAGCTTTCTAGTTCTGTACCCCTTTCTCTCTCTCTCTCTATTTTTTTTTTTTTTTTTTTTTTTTTGGTTTTTCGAGACAGGGTTTCTCTTTATAGCCCTGGCTGTCCTGGAACTCACTTTGTAGACCAGGCTGGCCTCGAACTCAGAAATCCGCCTGCCTCTGCCTCCTGAGTGCTGGGATTAAAGGCGTGCACCACCACGCCCGGCATGTACCCCTTTCTCTTATACGAGCTCGCAAGCCCTTTCATCAATAGAGGTTCTAGCAAAATTATACACATAGTCACACATACATGTATGGCATGTATGTCCCTACTACTTTGACAGAATGACAAAGAAATACACCATTTTGTTTTTTTACTAAAAATATAAGCATTCAATGAAGATACACTGCTTATCTAGCTTGCTGAGTCAGAAGGGAGAAAAGATTATGTCAGCAAAACCAGAAACTAGAACACTACAGAAAAGCATTTTGTTTTATAAGATGAATTTACTTCAAAACACTTGGCTTTACTTTATATATCAATCTCTTCTTATACAACTTAAACTATAACTACAAAACTTATCAGATAAAAAAAAATCTGCCCATCATGCATACAATCTTTGATTAAGATGTGGTAATTTGCAGTCTCAGTAATTTATAAAATGAAATATTTTTACTATATAAAAACCAAAAAGTAAAATAGGTAGGCATAAAAGTTTATCAGAAATGAGTAAATATTAATATGATTAAATTACCAGGCATGACACAAAGAAACTGATACAAATCTCAACTATTCCCCCAAAAGGTGTGTGTTCTTCCAAATGCAGCCACCATGATTAATTTCTGAATCTATTTCAAGTCCCTTTGATGAAAATCGTATCTTAAGGAAGCTAGAGAGCCTCCTGCTTTTAGAACCATAGATTTAGTGAAACAGAAAGGAAGACGTGACCTGCTTCTTTTACCCTTTTACATTTATTTATTTTTCTCTGTCAGCACTAAAACTCAAAATAAGTTTTTCTCTCTTTGCTTTTGGTTATAGATATTTTTATGTAAAAACATGTGGCTAAATTAATTGATCGCTGATGGTTTCTGTATTTAAGCCTGGACTAGAAATTCCTTTCCCACTCCAAGATCAATAAGTCTTTTCCATGCATTTCCTTTTGGGACTTTTATAATTTTATTTAAAAATACTTGATAACCATCTTAGCATGAATGTAACACAGACACCAACTCTGACTTCTTCCCCTGACAGGTCTCCATGTCTGAGTCGCATGCGTAAGCAGTCTGCCACCGATGATTTGAGCTGCAACCTCCACTCACAGAGTAATCCTTACATTTGATCAACTCCTGTCATTTGCATTTGATTAGCTTATATACTAAATTAATCTATAAATTGTATAGGCTTTGTAATATGTTTCTATATCTGGTAAAACAAGTTCTCCCCAGCCAACTTTTCCTACCTGCTTTGGATTTTATATGTACATATTAACTTCAAAGTTTCCTTAATGAAAAGACAAAGCAATGGTATTTATTGGAAAATCATACTAGACTTAAAAATTATGAAGGTATTAGTATTTGTTTTTATAACATTATTTTCAGTCAAAGAACTTGGCTGATTTTTTCGTACTTCCTCGAGGACTCTAAAGTTATCTTCATATCAATCTTATACATTTATAAGTTAATTTTTAATTTCTTTCTTTCTTTTGTTAATACCTTTCAAAGATCTATGTGATGGACCAAGCATGAGGGCCTGACTTCTACCCCCAGCACTCATGTAAAAAGCCAAGGGCACGTGTAACCCCAGAGCTGGGGAGCTTGAGAAGGGAGCATCGCTGGAACTCACTGGAGCATCAATGGAGCTCATTGGAGCACACCAGAGTATCACTGGAGCTCACTGGAGATGCTCACTGGGGCACACTGGAGCATCACTGGAGCTCACTGGAGAACACCAGAGTATCACTGGAGCTTACTGGAGCTGCTCACTGGAGCTGCTAACTGGGGCACACTGGAGCATCACTGGAGCTCAGTGGGGCTCACTGGAGCATCACTGGAGCTCAGTGAGGCTCACTGGAGCTCGCTGGCCAGTAAGTAGAGCAAATCTGTGAGTTCAAGTTTTAGTGAGAAATCTAGTGTCAAAAACAAAGTGTAGAGTAATAGAAGATACTTGATGGCAACTGTGAAGCCCTGGCCCTTGCACCATGCCCATGTGCACACTCATGGATGCTCACTCATGCATGTGCACACACACACACACACACAGGCAAATACACACTCATACCAACTACTCTGTAAATGACAAAAGGCATAACTGTAGTATCTTCTAGGAAATAGTCTCTCTCCTGCTTCAAGTTTTATAAATGATTAAGCATTTTCAATGAAAAAAGCTATTAGCAAGCCAACTAATGGCAGGCAGCACAAGTGTATACACACACACACACACACACACACACACACACACCTTTTCATTGTAGACTGCACATCTGCAATATATTGATTTATATACAAGTGCATCGTAACACCTCAGCACACACAGGCACACAAAGTCTCCTTATCATAAACCATTAGATTTTTTTCTGCTGTCATTGCAAAGATTAAAATAATACATCTTGAATACTCATAAGAGCTTTGTAAGCAAAGCCTAATTCCCACCGTTGCTTGACAGTGTGCTTCTATATTCATCTCAAAGCACTTCACAAGCTGTGAGGTCAAGAAACTCCAATGCCTTTCTAACAGTTTGTCCTCAGTACAAAGATCACTAGAAGGGAAGGGAAGGGAAGGACAAAGTGTGAATCCAGTCAAGGAGAGATTTGTTGGTTTAATAGCAAGACTCTGAAATCTAATAATGATGATAATCACAATAATCACAATAACTTCCTAAGCTCCCGAGAAAGCTCTTTTTTTTTTCAGAGACTTCTGGTCATTTAGTAGGTCTCGGAAGATGCATATGACTATTCCAACTGACATACTGGGGCTTGTTAGTTCACACTGAGTGTGACGGTTTATCTTGAGTGAAATGGTGCTCAATAGGGCCCTTCCTAAAGGAGAGTACTGTCCTGTTTTCAAGGGTATAGGGGAGAAGTGCTACTAGGGGTAGATTCACATGCTATATAAAGTAATTTGTTTCCAGTAACACACTATAGAGATACAGGGCACAACATGGCTTGCTCAAAAAAAAGTTATATGCAAGTGTGTCCTAACACCTAACTACTTAACTAGTCATGTATATCTAACTAGTCATATATATCTAAAAAACCATAAGGTAACTATGGCTTATAAAATACCCTTTGAAGTAAAAACTTAACACATTAGTAAATGATTATGAACAATAAAAGGGGTTGATAAATTAGCACCCTGCTGCATCCCTGTGATACCAGCACAGGGAGGTTGAGAAGTGGAGGCTCATGTGTCTGAAACCAGGGAGACCCTGTCTCAACAACAGTAACAACAAAGCCCCAAACAGGAAAAGGAAAAAGGGGAAGTGTCTTAGTTAGGGTTTCCATTGCTGTGAAGAGACACCATGACTAAGGTAACTCTTATACTAGACAACATTTAATTGGGTCTGGCTTACAGGTTCTGAGATTCAGTCCATTATCACCATGGCAGTCTCCGGGCAGGCATGGTGCTGGAGAAGCAGAGTTCTACATCTTTTTGTTTGTTTGTTTGTTTTTTGTTTTGTTTTGTTTTTTGTTTTTTGTTTTTTTCGAGACAGGGTTTCTCTGTATAGCTCTGGCTGTCCTGGAACTCACTCTATAGACCAGGCTGGCCTCGAACTCTGAAATCCGCCTGCCTCTGCCTCCCAAGTGGAGTTCTACATCTTGTTCTGAAGGCAAACAGGAGAAAACTGGCTGCCAGGCAGTTGGGAGGAAGCTCTCTCAAAGCCACTCCCACAGTGACACACTTATTCCCAACAAGGCTACACCTACTCCACCAAGGCCACACCTTCTAATAGCGCCACTCCCTGGGCCAAGCGTATTCAAACCACCACAAGGAGGTTAGGAAAAAACCAGAGGGAAAACCAAAACATTTAAAGACAGTCTTTTGGGGATCCATAATGGTGGTAGATGCAAATTTAGGGTTTTGATTACAGGCAAGGTGTCTTTTTAAAAATACGTCATATTTGTAGTTAAGTTTTGAGACTATAATACATGCATATAACATGTTCTGATCATCCAGCCTGTTTCCTTCTCTGACATTCTCTACATTAACTTTCCAACCTCATGTCTTCCTTATATTTTTCTTTTCTCTTTTCTAAAAAGCAACCCATTGTGATCCAAGTAATGTTGCCCATGTGTGTGGTTATAGATCACAGGTATTGTGATACCTTACAGCTTGGGAGAGGTGATTTAGCAAACATAACATATTTGCTCATGCCATCATAGAATAGTTCATAAATATAAAGCATCTACCTGGCATTTCTTGGCATATGTACAGGCTAGTGTTTATGTAAACTTGATACAAGCTAGAGTCATCAGAGGAGGGAACATCAACTAAGAAAATGCCTCTATAAGACTAAGGCAAGCCTGTAGGACATTTTCATAATTAGTGATTGATGGGGAAGGCACAAACCACTGTGGCTGGTGCCATCCCTGGGCTGGTGGCCCTGAGGTCTATAAGAAACAAATGGTGCTGGTTCAACTGGTGGTCAGCATGTAGAAGAATGCAAATTGACCCATTCTTATCTCCTTGAACAGAGCTCAAGTCCAAGTGGATCAAGGACCTCCATATAAAACCAGAAACGAAGAATCTAATAGAAGAGAAAGTGGGGAAGAGCCTCAAGCACATGGGCACAGGGGAAAATTTCTGAACAGAACACCAACAACTTATGCTCTAAGATCAAGAATTGACAAATGGGACATCAGAAAATTAAAACACTTCTGTAAGGCAAAGGACACTGTCAATAGGACAAAACAGCAATCCACAGATTGGGAAAAGATCTTTACCAACCCTACATTTGATAGAGGGCTAATATCCAAAATATACAAAGAACACAAGAAGTTAGACCCTAGAGAACCAAATAACCCTATTAAAAATGGCGTACATAGCTAAACAAAGAATTCTCAACTGAGGAACCTCAAATGGCCAAGAAGCACCTAAAGAAATGTTCAACATACTTAGTCATCAGAGAAATGCAAATGAAAACAAGCCTGAGATTCCACCTCATACCAGTCAGAATGGCTAAGATCAAAAACTCAGGTGACAGCAGATGCTGGCAAGGATGTGGAGAAAGGAGAACACTCCTCCATTGCTGGTAGGATTGCAAGTTGGAAAAACCACTGTGGAAATCAGTCTGGCAGTTCTTCAGAAAATTGAAAACAGTACTACCTGAGGACCCAGCTATACCACTCCTGAGCATATACCCAAAAGATGCTCCAACATATAGCAAGGACACATGCTCCACTATGTTCATAGCAGCCTAATTTATAATAGCCAGAAGCTGGAAAGAACCCAGATGTCCCTCAACAGAGGAATGGATACAGAAAATGTGGTACATTTACACAATGAAGTACTACTCAGCTATTAAAAACAATAATTTCATGAAAGTCACAGGTAAATGGATGATATTTCATCATAGTAATAGTGACTCTAACTAGGACAATGTAGATTGTGCAGCAGCTAAGAGGCCTCTGTTCCAGAGGCCCGAGCTCCACTTCTGCTGTGTAAATAGCCAAGACATTTGAGAAGCCACTAACTTGGCCAGTTACTCCACATGTGGAAAAGCAAACACACCCATGTTGTAGTTGTTACATTACAAATACTCCTGTGCTTCTTCATGGGGAGGGGGCATTGGGACATTTTGTTTCTGAAACATACATGCTTTTTAAGATGAGTCTGGCATGGGGCAGCATGACATCAGGTCATCTGTGAGGGAGCAGACTGTTGTAGAAATTTTTACTCCCAATCTGGGGTTTATACCTGGGCTTTGACCATTTAGTTCCCAGATAAATGACAAATACAACCTTTATATTTACAATAAGCCTTAAACAGAACAAGAGCTAGGGAGCTATCTACCCTCGATGCTATTAGAATCTACTTTCCTATCAATAACCCCGTTATTACTTACCATGTTACATCTGGGCTGCTTTTAACTCCAATTGGCCAGCCCTTAGGGCTATGTTTTCATGAACTCACCAAACCCATGATGGCTTCTCCTTCCTCCTTCACCTTCTTCTCTCCCTTGTGGTTCTTCCCTGACCTCCGGCCTGCCTACCCTGTCTCACCTGCCCAGTTTTGGCTGTCAGCATCTTTATTCACCCTTTAGCAATAACTTGGGAGCAGGGTCACATAGTGTCACTTGGGTCTACACGTGGATTCTCTTGTCTCTGGGGCAACCAGGTCTTGGGGGCCCACAGTTAGCATTACAGCATACCTTTACAAACCTTAGAGCAAACCTTGACAGCAGGTTAACATCATTACCTTACTCTGCAGTCATTTCAAGAGAGAACAAGTCAAGGGCGCAGGGACGCTGACTGCCCAGTTTACAAAACAAATTGTCTGACATATATGATTTGACAGATGGGTAAGAAATTTCCATCACTTAGTGAGTCACTGAATCTCATATTAGAAAACAAATGTCCCTTGTGAAGTAAGACCTACAGGTTCCAACCGCACTTGAAAAAAACGAAATGAACAGCTTTGGAAACAGAGGCCACAGGTTGCATACCACATCACAGCAGAGACCTTCAAAACGGCATCAACTATGTATAAACCATGGGTTATTTAAGAACACTGGCACGGTGGCTTTCACTCAGGAACACTACTCTCCTGCATGGGTGATCACGGTTCCTTACTTTGTCTCCTGTCTCTCTCCTGGGGGTGGCTGGAATTTAGGAAAGCCTCCTTTCACTTTACTTAGGTAATCCTCTTTATGGAATGTGAAATTTTTATAAAGCCAAGATATGAAAGATGACCAAAAGAGGTTTTTCACTATCTCCTTTAGTCGGTATCCAAAGGCAGTATTTGTTCTGCTACTGGAGTTTTCTTTTTCTTTTAGGGATTCAAGTAGCTCAGAAATGCTGCTCATTTTTTCCTGGGGGCAGACACGTAAGAATCTGCACATAGCCAAACCTTGCAGAAGACAACGGAAAATGCTTCAGAAAAGGGCTTTGGGCTTTATGATCCATGAGGTCTTCACAGGCATGTCTCCTGGAACAGCCCCACTGTCTTCCTGTTTGCTTTTATTTGTGTGCCCCTCCACGGGGATCTAAACTTCACTCACATCTAGGGGATGGACCACATTTTTGTCCTTGTGAACAAGCCAAATTTCTGCTATCAGTGGTGAGAGTAAACAGCTACAATAAAATGAGTTGTTTCAGATACTGAAAGGTAATATCAAAGGAGACTAGACAAAGGACCGTGAATTTAGAGTAGGTAAGAACCAAACAGTAACTCAGCCATGACTGGGAAGAGACAGTAGACAAATGGTTATGTGGGTGCATACAGGTAACGAAGAAGTGCAGCTGGACCATAGTGAATGGAGACGGGACAGGAGCGGGCAGAGTAGCCAGGCTCTATACTGATTAACTGTACAAAGGTAACGAGCTTGGAGCTCTGACTTATTTTAGTTCAAAGAATAGCTTGACTATTTCTGGGAGACCAAGACTTGACTTTTGTTTTGTTTTGTTTTGTTTTGTTTTTTGAGACGGGGTTTCTCTGTATAGCCCTGGCTGTCCTGGAACTCTGTAGACCAAGCTGAACTCGAACTCAGAAATCTGCCTGCCTCTGAATCCCGAGTGCTGGGATTAAAGGCGTGGGCCACCACGTCCGGCTAAGACTTGCCGTTTTACTTTACTCCCTGTCTTTACCCAGCTAAGGCTGGACTCTCGGCTCTCTGCATTTCCCTTGGTTTTGTACCTCTGTCTTTAATGTTATTTACTCCAGTAAGTATTCTGTTCCTTAGAATGAATCACGCCAGAATGACAGTCAGTTTGAGGATATGACAGCAGGGTGTGTGCGTGTGCCTCTGTGTGTGTGTGTGTGTGTGTGTGTGTGTGTGTGTGTGTATCTGTATGTGTGTATACACACACACACACACACACACATACATACATATATGTGATTTGATCAGGAGTAACTAGAACAAGGCCTAATATACAATGAAAACATAAAATTCTACATTAAATGGCTATAAAAAAAATTCAGGACAGAAACAAGCAGAGTCAAATCAAGTGCAAAGACCATCTAAAACAGTGGGACATTTTAGGAACAGTGTCCTGTAGAATAAACTGGATGAGCCACATATCTATGACGGTGGCTTTATTGTGATGATAAACGTTATTGAATGAAGAGTGTATATTAATGAGAAAGCTTTCTTTTCATTTAATCCGATCTGTCACTGAGACAAATCTGCCACTGCAGACTATTTACAAGGACCAGTCCATCAAAAGGGCACAAAAGCAGCCGTCAGAAAGTAAGGCAGAAGGATTCCAGGAGAACCTGAGGCATCCTTATGGTACCACTATGCACTAGTTAGGATACAGTGGTGATCTAGCCTGTTTCCAACTAATTACAACTCATTTTTCTTACTACTTATATAACTATGCATTCCTTCATACTGTGTGCACAATTATTATAATAAATAGCTCTAAAATAAACATCTGCTAATGTTATTAAAATCATTGCTAGGTATTACACATTGCTGCATGAATCCAGGAACTTTATTAGGCAATCAAACTACTAGTAGATCAGTGGCTGGCATATTTAGGCGGAAGCTGCAATTATATTATACTTCAGAAATACTGAAAAATATGAGCCAGGCATGATGATACACACCTTTAACCCCAGTACTCGGGGGATGGGGGGCAGAGCCAGGCAGATCTGTGAGCTTGAGGCCCACCTGATCTACAGAGTGAGTTCTAGGACAGCAGAGCTATGTAGAGAAATCCTGTCTCAAAAAAATGAATGAATGAATAAATAATACACACACATATATAAAACTGCAAACAAAACTTAAAAGCTCCACTTTCATTATCTTTAAGATCTTCAGAAAGCCCAACAACCAGGTTAGACAACATTATGTGAATATCAAAACGTTTATATGACTATTTTACCTTACAAATGTAAAACTGGATCTGACCATAGCTAACTAGAAGGAGTTTACCAGGTTTAATTATTTTTTGCTGGTGCTGGACATTAGGTGTCAAGTCTTCAATGCCACTCCAGCTTTATGTAATTGTACTTCTGGCTTCGGAACAGGGTTCAACTAGCTCAAGGAGTTCACATTCCATCCCGGTGGGACACTACTCAGCATTAGTTACCACAGTGATTTATGCAGTATCACAAACACACTCAGACTCACCGGAGTTATAGCCTAGGGTTATGCATTCATTTAAGGCTTTAGAGAGAAAATAAATTTCAGCATTTCCTAATACTGTATCATTCTTATAGCTGTACATGTCAATCTTGTATTATAATGTAAGGTCCGCAACCTCAGGTCTCGACATCATTTTCTGACTTTAATCTATATTTAGCTCTAGTTTGTTCTTGCTCAGAAATCATCTTAACACGTGCTACCTAATATATAGAAACCTTCACACAGTAATGATTTTAATCAACGCAGAAGAACCTTTTCCTGATATTGAGAAGGAAATAGTTGTGTTTCGTTGCTACCACTGTCCACTGCAAAGCTGTTTTCTACACAGGATGCGGAAAATACTGAGAAGCATAGCGTCACGAGCATTTTAAGCTTGAGCTCTAAGTCTGATACTGCCCAGCTGAATAAGCTTATATAAGTTTGTAGATTACTTTAGTGCTGAGTCTGTCTTTTTGTTTTGTTTATTGTTTTTTATTTACAGAGTTGAAAGATTGGGTTGTGCTTGGGAGAGAGTAGGAGAAAGGACTATGTTTCCAGAACCGAACTCTTCCTACATGGCTTTTCTTCCCTCCTCCAGGTCTTCAAGACTGCCAGAAGCTGAATGGTCTAACTGTAGTCACTTTTCTTTTGACTCTGCCCTCTTTGACTTTGTCCTACTGTGCTTTTAGACGGTGCTCAAAATGTAGCATATTCTTTGAGTTGACATACGAGGCAAGCATGAGCTCAAAATGTTTGGGGCCAAGTTCTCAGCTATGGTGATTGGCTTGCTTTGTGTTGAAGGGAACAAAGAGTTAAGAATATATATTTAAACAAAATAATAGGCTTATTTTTCTTGTTGGGCGCATATACACAACCAAAACACTATATATACAAGTCATCTAGCTCTGTATTGAGAAGGTCTAGAAGTAATGACTACTTCTGTTTCCCAGACTTTATTTCTAAATATGAACCTCAACTAAAGGAGGCCAAAATCCTGCAGTAATGGCTGATGCTGAGAATAGGTCAGGGAAAATGCAAGAGGATCATGGAAAAGGTAAATTCTCCCCTTCATCAGAATAGGAATTAACGGGTCTATATTGACATAAGCACAGAAGCAAGTAAGAATGTGTTAAGGAGGACTAGAGAGATGGGTCAGCGGTTAAGAGCACTGACTGTTCTCCCGAAGGTCCTGAGTTCAAATCCCAGCAACCACATGGTGGCTTACAACCATCTATAATGACATCTGACGCCCTCTACTGGTGTGTCTGAAGACAGCTACAGTATATTTACATATAAATAATAAATAAATCTTTAAAAAAAAGAAAGAAAGACATCAGCAAGCTTGCTGGCTCCTGTCAGGCATGCGAATACACAAGTCTGCCGCAGGTAAGAGAGAATCCTCATGAGAAATTAGCCACCACCTTGATCTTGGTCCTCCAGCCCCCAGAAATGTAATACATTCGTTGAGTAACCTTTTCTCAAGTGTGCTGCTATGATGGGCCAAGGTGATAGCATGGTATTACTCTGCTACAATAGCACAGCATTGGGCTGATGTCAAATACTTGATGGATGCCTGTGCTGCGTCCTTGTAATCAACACTCATGCAAGGATTCAGCTTACAGTTCCAGAATATCATCTGTCTGCCCTCATCTCCAAGGGTACAAAGATCTTTAAGATCATGGAAACTAGGTGAAGGATAAGTAGGAAATGTATTATTTCTGCAATGTTTATATAACTTTTAAATTATTTCAAAGTGAAAATCGGAGATCGAAACATTTTAACTATGATCCACAAACACTTTTATAAACATGAACTGTTATTTTACTTTATCATACAGGAATTGGATTGGTACCTATTTCATTTTATTAAAAATCTAGAAAGACCTGCACCACTTTACTGCTATCAAAATGGCTGTTCCTCAGACAGTCACTTTCAATTAATAAATGAAAGCAGTCATGATTGCAACCCTATTATTGACATATTTATACAGCTGTTTTGAATAATATGGAGAAAAAAATACCTGGAAGGGGAAATAGTTGAAGGAAATATATTGTTGGCTTTAAACACATTAACATTAGCATAGGATTTTAAAAACATTTACAAGTATGTCTGCATGTATGCGCCATGTATGTACAGTGCCTGAAGAAGCTAGAATCATATTCCCAGGAACTGAAGTCAGAGACAGTTCTGAGTCCCTAGGTGAGTACTGGAAACTGAAGCCAGGTCCTCTGCAGGAACAACAAATGCTCTTAAGGTCTGAGCCACCTCTCCAGCCCCCTCATATGGAATTTGAGTCTACGCTGTAAGAAAACTAAAATGAGAGAGCTAATCCTCAAAATCTTGACACTCTGGTATAAGAATGAAAGTACCTGCAGAGGGAAAGAGTGATCAAACACTGTCATAACAAAACGGGAGGAAAAAAAGAATTCTGCAACTTCAGTGACCGCGTACTAGAGTGATGTCCTAGACGATGTCTAGAGCCGTCAGCGCTGTGGTCACTACTCAGTTACTTCCATCATCTCTGCTGTCACTAAAGTACAGATGCCCCTCACCTCTGCTTCCCCTTGCCCTGCTCATTCTCACCGTGTGACTGACATCGTGTTCTTCCTGCAGGGTGAACCAAATCATATCCAATCACTCCCATTTTGTCCCTTAGCCATGGCTGAAATAGCTCTGTAGTTTCAGGTGTCTGTGCCTGCTGTGACCCCATTTCCTTTCTCTGTTAACTCTGCTCGCTATGCACGCTCCACATTGACCCTGGTTTTTTTGTTGTTGTTGTTGTTTGGCTTTGTTGTTATTCAATTCAACTTATTTCTGCCTCTGGACTTGTGTACGATGTGAGATTTTTGTCTCGTGGGTAGCTCCTTTTTCACAGTTTGGGAGTAGGCTCAAATGTTTCCTCCGGGAAGACCTTCTTTTACCTCTCCAGAATCCCTCCCCATTGTCACTCTCAATTACTTCATGCCATCATCAGCTAAGTTTCATAGCAGACACTGTTAGCTGAAATTCCTTTATTTTATATTTATTTTCTGAGCCCTTCAGTAGAGGCTGCAGCCAATTACAAAAGTGATTGTGCCTGACTTAGTCTGCAATGTCCCATCAAACTAAAAAGGTGTATGGCTCGGTGAGAGTCAAGGAATACGTGACTGACTAACCGCTCTGACTGACAGCTCTTCCAGCTTTCAGTTCTAATCCACAAAGTGGTGATAGTTAGACCCATAGCGGCCATCAGAAATAAGCTCTAGCTTTATGGAGGTGGAAACGTGGGCACGAGAGAGCTATTGGCTTCTTACAGCTTCTGGAAGAAGGAAAGTCAGTTTTCTTTAATGGTGTGATTGATCACACCGATCACACTCATAGACCAGCACATCAGTGAGTTAGTTCGCCTTCAGACTGGACTCTGGATAATAATAATGTGTGTGTGTGTGTGTGGGGGGTAGATTTGGGAGCAGCCTGGAGTAGGGGATGAATATGACCCAAATACAGAGTAAAATACCCTCAAAGAATTAATAAAAACAAACCATTATTTTGGAAAAAGAAATGACCTAACTTTTATAAAAGTCTTACTATGCTTCAAGCAATGGCAAAAATCACATTATATTCCTATCCTTGAACTACTGTGATTTCCATTTACGAAATAGGGCCATCAGGTTACGGAGAAGTCATATTAAAATAAAACTTATGCAAGGACAAGACTTGAGTAAATTCACTGATGCTTAACCTCCGAATCTGCTCTCAGTGCTATTTAATATTGTTTGTGGAGCATTAGAGAACTGAACAAAGCTTTAGCGTATTTCCCGGGCGGGGGGGGGTGTCTCTGCCTGCAAGATGCACATCTTTATTCCTTCAGTCCCCGCTTTAAAGGGTCTCCTGTCCTGGTCCCTCTGTTCTGAACAAACTTGATTTTTCCGGCGTCTGTCTGACCTAATGTTTTTGCTGGGTAAATAGCAGAGGGGTGATCAGCGCAGTGGGAGACATCAGCCCACCGGGGCTGAGAAGATGCTCAGGCCGAGAGTGTTGGAGAGAAAGGCAGTTCTCACAGCAAGTGCTCCTGCAAAGAGGGGCGTTTGCCTGCGCTCAGTCAGAGGCAGTAAGCAATGGGGCTTAGCGAACCCCGAGTGGGAGCCCCGCGGCAGAGCTGCCGCTGGGGGCCGCTAGGTCGAGACAAAGGCTGGCGTTAAGTTTGAGAAGACGGGGATCCAATCCCCAGTGAGGAGCTTGCACGCCGAAGGCCCAAATGCATTTTCCGCAAAGTAAATTAAAGAAGCATCCCAAGGAAACAAAGTGCGAGGCACAATCACTTAGCACAAGAAAAAACGCGAACTTACCCTCTTCGGGCCACCCGGCCTCCGTAGCGCCGCTGCTACCTGTGGAATCTGGTAGTCAAGGCAGCAGGGGGAAAAAAAAAAAAAATCAAGCCGGGTACCGCGAGGCTCGTGAGGTCTCGCGAGATCTCGCCTAGCGGCCCGCCAGGCGGGCGTTCTTTCCGGGGGGTTATGGGAGGGCTCTGGTGTCCGGGATGGAGGTTGGTGGCTTCTTGTGGCCGGGGCTGGAGGCAGCCCGGGTGGTCAGGGCGGACTGTGGTGAACGCAGAGCGGGTTCTAAGGTCCGGGTGGGACGGGCTCGGAGGCGCGGAGCGGGGACTGAGACGCCTCGGGACATGGAAGCGCCCGAGCGGGGCCCGGGGACCCGCGACGCAGCCGCCACGGCGGCCGAGCAGCAGCAACCCTTTCCAGCGCGCGCAGGAGGACGAGTGGCGGCGGCGGAACAAGACGGTGCTCACGTACGTGGCCGCAGCCGCCGTGGGCATGCTGGGGGCCTCCTACGCCGCGGTGCCCCTCTATCGGCTCTACTGCCAGGTAAGGGAGGGGACGAGGCGTGGCACGGATCCCACCTGAGCCATCCTCCATGCCGGGGAGGCCGAGGTCACCAGTCGGGGGTCGCCTCGGATCCAGACAGGGAAGGACGTGCCCAAGGTCACTAGAAAAGCTTGGCGTGTGGAAGCCGGTTCCGGTAATGATGGAGCTGGTGCCACCCCTCAAAGGGCTATTACTACAGCCCAGGGAGACGGTACTGCTGACACTTCCTGAGTTAGAGCCGCTGTCGCGTACCTGGAGGGTTACAGGACACCTCCCCTCCCCCGGATAATTGTCCAACCTAAAATGCTAATAGTACAGTACTACCGAGACCGACAGAAATGGAATTGACACTTCTGTGTTCAAGCTTTCCTCAGGCTAGGGTTAGCATCAGGCTAGGCTAGGTTAGCATCATTAGGCTAGGTTAGCCTGAGGTTTAAAAAAAAAGGAAAAAAATCCTGAAATCAAGTTCCACATTAAACACTGGTATTTCCAAAAGAATGCCCTGTTACTTGTGGAACCAACGAGTTTTAGAGCAGGAAATAAGTAAGTATGGGAAGCCATAGAATGGTCTCACTTTATGAGCTTAACATGTAACCCCGGAAAACTGTGACTGACTCAGTAATATAGGCTTGAGCCCAGGACATTATTTTTCTGTTTTCTACATTTTAGTTTAAACACCAAACCTGAGAAACTTCAATAACATGCTCCTAGAATATTCAAGGAATTGTTTGTTATTGGAGGAGGGCACACTTAACTTGCTTTTTATTCAGCCGATTTAAATCCTTTATGAAAAAAAAAGTTCATCTTAAAACTGAGTCTCTGAAACAGAATCCTATCCTTACCTCTTAACTAAGGTCAAATTTATGATTTATCTTTTAGGATTAAAGTTTGACAATATTGAGAGAAATGTAAAAAGCTAAGTAACATGTGTAACAAGTGAAAGAAAGATAGTAAAATATTAATATGGTAGGTTTTTTTTTTGTTTGTTTAGCATCTTTCTTTAGCCTCAAATATGGCTTTTGTTTTTCTGGTATAAGAAAGGTAAATTATCTGGAAGTGAGAATTCTGTTAAGCTCAGGCAGTAATACACATTGGAAGTAACACCACCTCCATATCTAATGAGGAAATATCAAACACAGATCACTCTTTGGGTACTTTGGGGTAGTTGGTGGGGCAGGGTAGCCAGACAAGAAGAAAGTCAGGGCCTCATTAACTGTGATAAAGGATAAATAAGCTGTATCTATGCAGAGAATTACAGCCAAGAGGCAGAAAAACATTAACCTCCAACATGGGAAAGCAGTTATGATGACCTAGGAAAGCAGATTATAAGAATAAAGTTATGAACTTAATTTGAACTATAAAACCCATGGTACAGAAAAAGTATTCACAGGAACATGGAAAAGTAGATATTTCTGTATTTAAGTTGAAATGACCAGGTTTGGATCAACTTTTTAAAAGTGAATAATAGTTTATGTAAAACATACTAGCAGTGAAGGGGACTGTGTTTAATGAAAGTTACACTTGAAAATATTTGGTATCCTCTCAGATTAATAGTTTGTCTTCAACTTTTGCTTTTTAAAAGTAGGGATCATTTTAACAAATACAGGCAAACCGTTGATGCAGTTACAGGAATGGCCAGAGATAGCATACAGTTTGGCTCCAAGAAGAACATTCATTTGTTTTTCAAATTTTACTTTTCTGCAGTAAGTACATGAAGATCTAAAACCTGCTCCTTACCATATGCAGTGTCTTGTTGTAGACTACTGGACTTGGAGGATCAGCAGTGGCCGGGCACTCATCAGACCAGATTGAAAACATGGTGCCTGTTAAGGATCGGATCATTAAGGTCACCTTCAATGCTGACGTTCATGCCAGTCTCCAGTGGAACTTCAGACCTCAGCAAACAGAGATCTATGTGAGTGACTATTGCATCTGTCTAAGGTCATTTCAAAATGCTATGACACCTCATGAATAATTACACTCAATAGTTGTGGAATATAATTCATGAAATGTAGTTGTTCAATTAGTGTTTTGAAATGTTTACTTTTTATTTTATTGGATAGTTTATTTACATTTCAGATATCCCCTTTCCCAGTCCTTCCTCCCCCTGCTTCTATGAGGGTGTTACTCCACCCACCCACCCACTCCCGCCTCCCTGTCCTTGATTCCCCTACACTGGGGCAATTATCAAGCTTTCATAAGACCAAGGACCCCTCTTCTCATTGATGCCATCATCTGCTACATATATGGCTGGAGTATGGCTGGAGCCATGTGTACTCCTTGGTTGATGGCCTGGGCGGGGGGAGGGTCTGGTTGGTTAATATTGTTGTTCTTCCTATAGGGTTGCACACCCCTTCAACTCCTTTAGACCTTTCTCTAATTCCTCTGTTGGGGACTCGAGATCAGTCCAATGGTTGGCTGAGAGCATCCGTCTCTGTGTTTGTAGCTCTGGCAGAGCCTCTCAGGAGACAGCTATATCAGGCTTCTGTCAGCATGCACTTCTTGGCATCCACAATAGTGTCTGGGTTTAGTAACTGTATATGGGTTGAATCCTTAGGTGGTCTAGTCTCTGGATGGCCTTTCCTTCAGTGTCTGCTTTACACTTTTAACTCCATATTTGATCCTGTGAGTATTTTGTTTTCCTTCTAAGAAGGACCGAAGCACCTATACTTTGGTCTTCCTTCTTCTTGAGCTTCTTGTGGTCTGTAAATTGTATCTTGAGTATTTGGAGCTTTTGGACTAATATTCAATCATCAGTAAGTGCATATCATGTGTGCTCTTTCATGATTGCGTTACTCATAAAATATCCCTCAGGATGATATTTTCTAGTTCCATCCATTTGCCTAAGAATTTCATGAATTCATTGTTTTTAATAGCTGAGTAGTACTCCATTGTGTAAATGTACCACATTTTCTGTATCCATTCCTCTGTTGAGGGACATCTGGGTTCTTTCCAGCTTCTGGCTGTTATAAGTAAGGCTGCTATGAACATAGAGGAACATGTGTCCTTATGACATGTTGGAGCATCTTCTGGGTATATGCCTAGGAGTGGTGTAGGTGGGTCCTCAGGTAGTACTACATCCAATTTTCTGAGGAACCGCCAAACTGATTTCCAGAGTGGTTGTACCAGCTTGCAATCCCACCAGCAATGGAGGAGTGCTGAGTGCTCTTTCTCCACATCCTTGCCAGCATCTGCTGTCACCTGAATTTTTGATCATATCCATTCTGACTGGTGTGATGTGGAATCTCAGGGTTGTTTTGATTTGCATTTCCCTGATGACTAAGGATGTTGAACATTTCTTTAGGTGCTTCTCAACCATTCAGTATTCCTCAGTTGAAAATTCTTCGTTTAGCTCTTTACCCCATTTCTTAATAGAGTTATTTGATTCTCAGGAGTGAAATGTCTACAAGTGCCTTCCTTCCCTTTGAATGTAACTATAACATTAGAGGTTTTTGTGACAGGGTCTCAATGTGTAGCCCAGCCTGGCCTAAATCTCACGGTCCTGCCTCAACTTAGCCTTGCTTGCTATTTTTCTTCATTTCTCCATGCATTAAACTTTGTTTTAAACAAAAGTTTTATTCAGTCAGTTTTATTCTGGTTGTAAACTTATTGTAATTAGATTTTAGGTCAGTCCAACACTGATATCCCCTTACAGAAATTCAGCTGCGGCATTAAGATCTCTGTGAATTAGAGGTATAGAGGCATGTGCTTTGTATGGTGCTTATAATCATGATTAAAAGCTGATTGAATCCCTTGGTCATTAATGTTGAGTTTATAGCAGTACCTAGTCATGTTATATAGCTTTCTGACTTTTACTCTGGTATAGATGATAGTAAGAAAAATGTGGAGAATCATAATCATAAAAAGTAATTTACTGGTTTATCAGAAGTATTTCTGTCCCTCAAAAAGAAAAAAAAATGTAATTTTGGGGGTAAGTACTGAGGTCTGAACCAAGGGTCTTTTATGTTCTGGACAAACATTCCACCATTGAGCTAAGCGTACCCACTACCAAAAATATTTAGATGTGAGTCAATTATTTCAATTGTTACAGAAGTAGCTATACTTTTATATTGTATCTAAATGCTTGTAAGTTTTTACTAATTGCAGTTCTGGGAGGATTTGAAGTGAGATTTGCATGTTAATTGGAGATGACACACAAAAGCTTTAATATCATACATTATTAACAAACTCTTAGAATCCATAGTGCTTGTCCATTTTAGTGAACATCACCTAATATTTATTAAGAATTTTGTACGTTATAGTTTTGGATAGTGGTTCAAATTGCATGACACTAAACAGGGTGATAGTGAATTGGTATAGGTGACAGGATGTCCAATGGGAACTTTTTATAGGCTTGGTTGCCGCTGTTTTTTGTTTGTTTTTAATTTTTTCAAATTATTAACTAAACAGATTTTGTTCAGTTGGTTTTACTCTGTATATTTATGGCACTCAGAATTAAGGCAGGTTTAACATTGGTGTCCTGAAAAGATTCGGCCATCCTGACATTCAGGTTTAACTATTATATAGTATTTGGGCTTGAGTTGTGCTTTGCTTAGCTTGTCCTTGGACACATGGTAATTAATTTGTAAGTTATTGCTTGAAGAATGTCAGACAATCAACAGGGACATTCATAACTATGATTCTTTATTGACATAAGCAATACAATCCGAAACTAAGATAGGCTTGTTGCAATATTCCCAGTACATTGGGTTAGATATTATGGTCCAGTTGGGTATTAGCTATAATAGGCAAATAATATGACTTAATTTAGCAGGAGGAAAGAATGGCATTGGAGCTAATGTGTGTTTATTAAAACAGGTGGTACCAGGAGAGACTGCACTGGCATTTTATAAAGCTAAGAATCCTACTGACAAACCAGTAATTGGAATTTCTACATATAATGTTGTACCGTTTGAAGCTGGACAATATTTCAATAAAATACAGGTAAACGGAATATAAACTTTATGGATAAATGTTTGAGCAACTGCTTAATATGAATTAAATGCTTTTAGTTTCTAAAAGTTCTTTTCTGGCAGAGTGTTATAGTTTATGCCTCTAATCCTAGTGCTCAGGAGGCTGAGATGGGAGCAGGGCCATGAGGTAGAGGCCAGCCAGATATGTAATTGATACTAGGCCGACGAGGCTACAGTGTGAGACCCTGATTCAGAAACAAAACAAAAGCATCAGTTAGTACTTATTTTGTCTAAATATAAAGCCTTTTTAAAAACAAACAAACAAACAAACAAAAACAAAAACCATCTTCATTGCCTATATCAGCTAGATGGTGTTTGCTCCTTTTGTTTGTTTTGAGACAGGGTCTGTGTAATCCTGACTGTCCTGGGACTCTATGTAGACCAAGGCTGAAAGGTGGTATCAAAGGGCTGCGCCACTACATCTGGCTACTGTATTTGTAATCCTTAAAGCGAAACTCAGCCTTCGATGAAAAGAGGCTGTTATCATATAATGGTGCTTAAGGATAGGAAATGAATATTGCTTTAAGTAATAGAGTAGGCTTGCTATTATTCACCAAGTATCTTTCTATAATTTATAGTGCTTCTGTTTTGAAGAACAAAGGCTTAATCCACAAGAAGAAGTAGATATGCCAGTGTTTTTCTACATTGATCCTGAATTTGCAGAAGATCCAAGAATGGTGAATGTCGATCTCATCACTCTTTCTTACACTTTTTTTGAAGCGAAGGAAGGGCACAAGTTGCCAGTTCCAGGCTATAATTGAAGTAGCTCCCAAGGTCTGCTTCAGATTTGTGATTTTTGGAAAATCATGTATTGCTTTCTCAGAAGAGAAATATTCTACAGTAATGTATTTTAAAGCCTTGTGTTTTAAATGGTTTTAACTTTCTTTCTTTGCACCTTCATTTATCCCACTTAAGACTGAAAGAACAAGTTCAAAACTCAGTCTGCTGTGAAAAGATGCTGCTATCCTGTAATGGTGCTTAAGGGTAGGAAACAAACACAACTCTGTTTTAAGTAATAGAATATGAATGTTGTTCATATTTCAAGCCTAAATATATGACTGCCCAAGTGTGACTATTAAAAACTGCATCATGGGCCAGGGAGATTAATCAGTGGGTTAAAGTGTTTGCCACATAGGCCTGACAACTTGATTTCTGTTCCCGGAACCAGCCTTAAAAGAGTGAATGCAATAGCTCCTACCTGTAATCCCAGAGTTCTTACAGTGAGCTGGGAGGTGGAGCCAGGAGAATCATCTTGCCTGTATATGCATGCTCTGGCTGCCCACACACAGATATAAACTGCTTTAATAGTTCAGTTTAAGTTCTCCTGAAGTATTAGCCCTTCACATCTATAATAATGTATCTGAACACCTCAAAAAAGAAACTATATGCAACTGTTTTAGTTTATAGCCATGCTGACTGCTATTTTCCTTCAGTATAAACTGATACATTTAAAAAATTTTTAAATTTATTTATCTTCTTAATATGTGGGGAGGATGAATGCCACCCATACTGCAGCAGACAGCTTTCTCTTACTGTGAAGGTCTCAGGAATCAGACAGGGGAGCGCATGCCTTCACCTGCTGAGCTTTCTTTGGCTGACCCAACAGTTAAAAACTCTGTGGAGGAGTCACTTGCTCCTAAGTTTGCCTTCTTAGTGCAAGTGTGGCTTTTTCTGTTAAGCTTGGGGGCTGTTTTATTCTGAGTACTGACTAGATATTCATTTGGAAATGATGGTATCATGATCTAACAGAAGAACTACACCTGCTAGTCTAAGCATTTACCACCATAAATCCAAGTTCATTAACATTATGTAAGGGTGAAATTGTGAAAATTTACTGACATAAAAGCTCATTAAACTAGAAGACAAAACAACAACCCAACTCTGACAAATTAATAGTAATTTAATTTTATGTAAATGGTACATTGTCCAGTTTTCCAAGAATCTTTGTTTCAAATCAGAATGTAAATTATAATAAAAGGCAAGAATGTTTAACATTACATAGAACTAACTATACCTTAGGCCACCTGATGCAGTGGCCTACTCAGGCACTTGAAATATAATTACACAAGTCTTTCAAGCAATTCTAAACCAAAATGTTATTTATTAACAAGTACAAACTGAATTCTACATTCAGATTCAGTTAAATAAAGGCACTCATTTTCTTCCTTTCCGCATCTGATTACAATATTTTATAGAAGGATGATCGATCTTTACCCCTATCATAGATCTGCCATGATTTGTACTGGTAGCAATGCCTACACAATGTAAGAGTCCACAGTTTAACCAGTTGGCCTAGTACTAGGCAGTTTTCCTCACAACCAGATTTTCCTGGCATCTCAAGGCATTGTTGGAAACAGCAGTGTTGGCCAGGAAGGGTTAACTCTTCTGTTGAAGCTTCCAGCAGAGAAATGGTCCACTGGGGGTCTCTCCCTGTTGGCAGGTCTTGTCTGTCAGGCCTCAGCTGATCAGGGATTCCTGTAGAGAGCTGGCCCTTTGTGTATCTGAAATAAAGAGAAGACATTGGCCCATCTGCCCTTCCTGAAGGACTGGAAGACCACAGTTAAGCAGCAGAAAGGTTGGAGGGTATTCCCCTCCCCACTCCTCCCTCCCCCTCCCATGGTTACAGATGAGAAGGGAATAAAAAGAGAACAGGTCAATAGAGATCAGGCGTCCAGTAGTGTGTGTGAATAGGATAATGGGTGCAGGAGCACTAATGATGGCTTCTGTTGTCCAGCTAGCTGGTATGTACTACGCACCAGAACCATAAGAGCCGCATTAAAATGACAAGGAATTTCTGCTGATCATGTGGTTTTGTTAGCATTAATACTTATATGCCCCAAATCAACTTGAATTTCCATGCCTCATTTCTAGATAAGAGCACAGAGATTATATTTCATTAGTGAGCACTGGTCATCACTAAGTAATTCAGGGGAGCTTGGTATTGTACTAAAGCAAGTGTCAGACTTAAGTGGTCCTTACAGAATTTCATACGAAATGTGATAATTCCACTGAAATTATATGCAAGTTACGTTGCATAAGCTGGTGTCTTTTACCTCAGCAGTCACTATGACTTTGAGCTCCTTTCTGGTGGTAACCATCAATTTCTTCATAAACAGGTCTAAAAAAAAGAGCCACCAAGGCAGAAGAATTACACATCAGCTTCAAAGTACCATATTACCATCACTAGAACTAAAAATATAGGCTCTTGAGGGGAGGTCAGGCATCATAATTGATTTAAAACAGAGATCTTTAACCTTGAGCTTATTCTAACATAAAACATCCAATGTTAGAGTCTTTGCTATGTCCTTTCAAACCCAATTTACTTTTACTTTTGATTTAAAGGAAAACTGACTCAAATTTGGGCAGTTTTTCTTTTTTTACTTCAAAGATAAAACTCTGATTTTTAAAATATTTAAAAAATTTTAAGTCTCCCTTATTTATTTTCATTGTATTATAGTCTAAACTTGGGAGAAACCTGTAGCTTGTAATGGTCATCTTTGTACCTTTAATAAATTATAATTTTTAATGATATACTTCAGTTTTTTTTCTATACATCTCAAAAATGTCTGTACCCAAAGATAACATTCATATATAGAATGGTAACAGCACTATGAAACAAACCAAAGGAACCAACTTCATCAATTTTACAATATTTCTACAAATTGTAGCCTTACTTTCCACAAAGTAATTTTACCCTCCTTAAACCACTCTTCTCTGTCTCTCAGAGAAAGCGCATGTCTAAGGTGCCCATCTTATATGGAAACTTCACTTCCTTTGTCCATCTCTCCAGTTTCTTTTCAAACAGCTCTTCAGCAAATGCTCTTTTTTCCAAAAGGTCAACTTTTCCTTCTATCTTGAGTTTTAAACCTCAGTAGCTCCAGGTTTTATACCAGTGCCGTCTCATCCCATAGCTACTAGAACCTACCTCAATAATGCTCTAGTTCCCAAGCCACACCCATCTTTTTACATTTGAGTTCTTCACTAACACTAAAATGTTGTTTCTGTCTCTACTAAAATGGCTTTTAATACAATCACCTAGTTCCATGTAATTTAATATAGCATTGAGTTTTCGGATTTTGACTGTACTCTGGAGAGAGTTATAGCTGTCCACAAGTTAAGTTTCCACATCTGGCACTAGATCCCAATTACTTTCTTCATTCTGTGTGTTGGCATTTCCAGCTCATGGAATGTGCTAGAACTTTCTACTGGGTTTCTATTCAAGTTCTTTTGTAGACTTGGCAACAGCTAGCAATGCTGCCTCCTCTGACTCCCCTCTGGCCTTCATTTATGTTATTTACATCCACTCTAGTCACTATACCCTTTACTATTGACATGGATGACAGATACATATTTGTCTGCGAGTTTAACTTCCGTCTCCACATTACATTTAATGTTTACAACAACAGAGCTTATCTTGTTCAAAGTCACTGCCTTCAATATACAAGGAATGTTCAACAAGAGAATTATCTGTATTCTGGCATATGTCCCACTGGGAAAAAAAGAAAATTCTTGGACTGGGATTCCTGGCCAAGTGATGTGAAAACCCCAGAATTTCCATGAGTCTGCTCTTCCTTAAGTTCCTGGATTTAATCAGACCTTCAGTGGACCCGAGGTTCTAAGTCTCCAAAAAGCAAGAATCACAGTGGTAAAGAATTGAAGGTTTGACTTCTCCAGGTTGCTTACTGACCATCTCTCTCAGCTGAGGTACCTAGACATGACATACCTAATTAAAGTCATGATCTGAATATCCTCAGGAACCTGATCTAGCTAGACATGGGATTTAAGTGCCAGTTTCTCTAACTACAAATATGCTCAGTGACATAACTTTCATCAAGCATTACCTAGGGAAATTTCATCATCACGAGTTTGAAAAAGTGTTGGGTGTACATGCCTGTAATCCCAGCACTCAGGGCAGGAAGGTCCCGAGTCTACTAAGGTTTACTAATAAATGTTCCCAAAATGGTTGTCTACTCTTTTTTTTTTTTTTTTCTTTTTTGGTTTTTTGAGACAGGGTTTCTCTGCGTAGCCCTGGCTGTCCTGGAACTCACTTTGTAGACCAGGCTGGCCTCAAACTCAGAAATCCACCTGCCTCTGCCTCCCGAGTGCTGGGATTAAAGGCGTGCGCCACCACGCCCGGCTTGGCTGTCTACTCTTAAGGGCCTAAATAAGGGGGCACTATCTAATGCTTACATGTGCCAAACCATTGGCAGTCATGGGTCAAGTGGGCTATGGTGAACTGCAGAATATACTCTGCACAGGAGACATATACTCCTCACTGCTACCACCTTTGCTAAATATAAATATAAACATAAACAGGTAAGCCTGTTTTTACAATATCCCAAAGCTGGACACGTGCTGGCTGTTTTGGTTCCATTATTTTGTTGGTAATTTTTTAAATGTACATTTTCAATTCTGCATAGATCAAACAAAATACAACTGGGATCAGATAACAGATTTCATATTACCAGTTTCTGAGTAGTGATTTCCAAAAACTTGTTCTGAGCATTTTTTATGGGTGTCCAGGCATGGAGGGGGCAGTGATATGATATGGAACTAGAGAGATAGATGGCTCAGCAGTTAAGAATACTGGCTACTTTTCAGAGGACCTGGGGTCAATACCCAGTACCCACGTAGAGGTTTACAGAGGTCTATAAATAACATCAGTTCCATGGAATCTGATACAGGTACAGATGTGTGTGTGCAGACATGCACGCAGGCAAATAAAACACATAAAATAATAAAACCCTCTGATGGGCTTACTGTCTATTGCAAAATACAGCTTGGCAAATGGGTAATCATTAAGTGAGAATGCTAGGAGAATTTTCATCTTTCTTTTGGTCAAGGTCTTGCCAAGTAGCTAACACTGGCCTCCCTGTGGCCCTTCTCCATTTGTCTCCTCTGTGCCCAAAGTCTATGAGTCCGTTATGGCTATTACTGGCTGTAAAACAGTTTTAACATTAATAGTCACTTTTAGTGATATTTTTGCCATGTTGAACACAAAAAGATCTTTTACATGCATGCCTTTTGATTCAGTTCTGGGTTTTAAAATGTGGCATTAACATGCTGTCAATGAATAGTGCCCCCTTCAAGCTAGACACACTTGCCACAAATCTATGCAGAATGTTGGTTCCAGTTATTTCTTAATGTGCAACCCTAGCTTTTTAATTTCTTAGAGAGCAATGAGGCTGTTAAGAGCAATGGCCACCGTAAAATCGAATAAATCTTTTTTAATAAAGCAATCAATTTCTGCCAAGAGCTAAACAAAGTTAAATGAATGTCCACGCTCAGGGAGCTCTGTCATCAAAGGGAATCACAACAAAACATAAATTAATAATTTTATAAATGACTTACTCTGTAGTGGGAGCTAAGGGATCAAACTCCATTACCTCGTAGTAATTGGGTGGCTGGAGGTCACTGTTTTTTATCACTTCAGGTGGAGAAAAAAAAAGGATTAGTAAGTACATATTGTGCTTGTGTACAGTGCGCCCAATCCATATCTATTTAATATAACAATATTGAATATTTAATTTAGATTTTAAGTACATGATTCTAACAAATACAACCAAAACAGACTGTTCAAATGCTACTGAGTTCCACAGGTCTATATATAAAATGTTTCCCAGGCCTCAACTAAAATTTTATTTTAGTGTGAACCTAGTACAACATTTGAGTTCACAAGTATTTTTATAATCTAATGTGAGTCAAACGGGTGTCATCCCTGAGTTTATTACATGTAGCGTCAATGTACAATGTGCTTTCTCCCCTATTTCTAGGTAATAATTTCTGGCAGATTCCAGCATTCTCACAAGTTTACATATTTGATGTAAAGTGTAAGGTCTCGCATACCTGGATGACTGCTTGGCAAGGGTGGCGGCAGCCTCTGGCTTGCTGCTGCTGCTGTGGCGGTGTGTAGGCTAACTGGCTGTAGTAATACTGAATTGGAGTGCTCCAGTAACTGAAGAAAGTACAATACACGTTGAGGCATACATTCTATAGTAAGCACTTTTCTTACTTAGATTTCCTGGCTTGCAAATGGCACTGCACCAAGAACCGTATATACTCAACCGAGTGAGAACCAGTCATTTTTACTGCTTTCATTTTAAAGCAATAACTATACTTGTAAAATTGACTACTTTTCTGCATGGTTTCATGCTCGTTATATTCCATTTCCCACATAAAATGTGAAATGTATTTAAAAACAATGTTTTTAAGGAAGAATTGGAATTAGGTGGCTAGTCTAGCTTCCGTTTCCCCCTGAATGTGAAATCTCAGCCTTGAACAGAAATGAAATTCAGTTTACAAGTAGGCATGAAGGGATGCTTATCAAAGCAAAACCAATAAAAGATAAATTTCTTCTTGGTCTAGGTTTAGCTAGCACACCCAAATAAAGATAGAGCCTGAGAGGCTGAGTCAGGAAGATGAACTCCAGGCTCACCTCATCTATATACAAGACCCTGTCTCAATCAAAAACACATTTTGTAATTTCCTCCTTCGTCCTACAACTATGTCCTGGGCATCTGCTGCTTAGTCGCCAGGCACTAGTAAAACTAGAAATAAAACAGACAGGAAATAGGAATCAGTGCCCAGTGGCCTGTCCTGTGGTGAAAGAGCAGGCTATGGGAGGAGAGAGGCTGAGCTAGAATGGGATTCTGCTCTGACGGCCTGGAAATGAATGCCTCACCACTCAGGACCTTCGGGCAAAGGGCTGACTGATGATTAGAGAGCACAAGTTTCTAGGCTCTGAAGTCAGGAAGGCTATCATGGCTGAAGCATAGTGAGCCAGGAGAGGCCAGGAGTCAGGCAGCAGAGGTTAAAGACAGTAAGATCGCCATTCTGAGCTTTTACAGAATAAGCCAATGAGGTAGGCAAGCAGGCGGGGCTTGAACGGATGAGTGGCATGGCTAGAGATTGCTCGGGTTTTGCTAAGAGTAGGTGATGAGTCTGGGATCATCTGGGGCTAGATGAGATGGGTTGGGGCTGCAGAAAGTCCTTGTGAGGCAAAAGCTTAACACAAGCCTGGAGGTTATTACAGTATCCACTGTATGATCGCTTAAGCTGGGGCATGAAAGTGGAGAGATGTGGACAGTTAGCATATTTTAAAGCAGAAGGGAAAACTGGTTTCAATGATATTTACAAGGTTTTAAGCACCTGACAAAGTGTTTTTAGTGAGGTATGGAATCTGTTATGGGAAGAGTAGTTACTGGGAAGAAAAGGAGCAGAGTAAATGGAATTTACTGGGTTCAGGGAGCAGGGTCTAGGCTGGAGATAAAATTTCATTGACTGTCAAATCTTGGTTATATTAAGGAACAAAGGCTAGGCCTGGTAATGCATGCCTTTAATCCCATTGTTTAGATGGTAAAGACATGAGGCTGAGGAGTTTGTGGTCCACTTTGGGTAAAGGAGACCCTGTCTCCAAGAAGAAAGAGGGGAAAACAAAGGGTCCTAAAGGAATGAAGGTAAATAAGACAGAGAGGGAAGTCTGCTGCAAGAGAAGACGGGACCCGGAGAAGAAATGGAGAGAAATGAGGGCTATGTGAGAGTCATGCGCACAAAAGAAGTGCTAGCTAAGACTAGGACAGGAATTAGGCACAAGTTTGACTACATGAGAGATACTGTTGCCCTTCGAAGGGGTTTAGAGAGGGAAAGATGAACAGCTTCAAAGTCTTTGCAAATACAGTGTTGAATTATATTTTTTTAACAGTGCTGGAGATCAAACTTAGGGCCTATGCATATTAGACAGGTGCTGCACCACTGAGCTATATATATATTCCAAGCACAGAAATAACAAAATCATCATTTTTAACCATCTCATCTAAGAGAAGTAAAATAGAATTTGCCTATCTTCAAAAGATTGAGGTGGCCAGCAATGGCTCTGCCAGCCAACTGTGAAGATACGCAGAGGAAAACCTAAGAGTCAACAAACAGTGCCTTGGTCATGATCAGCGGCTGACTAGGTGAACGTTAGCAAAAGGGTTTGGTTACTCACATTATCATATGTGTGACTTGAGGCGAGGTTTTGGCTGGTCCTCTGGGGAAACCTAGGATAGTGTGATAACACAGCATGATTACCCTACAGCGAGAACACAAATGCAAAAGTGCAAAAGAAGATGATTTTCCTGGTCTGAAAAGAAGGCCGGAAAATTACACAAAATGGTGTCCCACTTCACACTCACAAAATGATAACCACTGCCATCTGGTCTGAGTGCCTTCCAGGTCAGATCATGAAACTCAACATCAAAGACAGCAGACACATCGGCCCCTCAGTGGTAGTGGATCTGTGGGCCTGGAGTGTGCACGGCACATCAGTGCAAACAGAGCCTTCATTCTTTCCATCCATAGCTAACACCCATTAACAGCTTGTATGATGAGAAGCAGTATAGAGCAAGAGTTAGAGAAGAGAGATGGGAGAGTTCTCATTTGGGTAAAGTGGAGTGGACAAACATCGTTTCATCCCATTCCTCTTACAGCATGCCACTAGAAAAGCTGGAAACCATAAACAAAACAAAACAAAGTTAGTCAGGAATGTGAAAATGGCTGACTGGGAAAATTGACTAAAATGTAAGTTCCAGTGAACTATTATTGAATTTACCCTTTTTTTTTTGTATCCTCTAGACTTGAATGCAATCTGAACCCCAGATACAGGCATAAGACATACAGTACTGGAAAGAAAAAGCATCTATTTGCATGTAGGGAGCAAAAAAGACTCCCCTAGCTGCCTCTGACCCACCTTTTCATTCCAAACATAGCCAAGCCCAGTGGCTGCCTTGGCTCCAGAGGCAACATGGACTGATAGATTTAAACTCTCAAATGAGGGAAACTTCCTCTCCAAGGGACAGCACTATGACTTCAATAGCATGGGATAGGAGTGAGAAGGAGAGGGGTGGGTGTTGTTTCTTTCTCTCCTGCTATCCTTCTGGAGAAAGCTCAGCAGAGGGCTGATGATCCAGTGAGAGGAGAATCAGGTGAGCAGAGAACGCAGAAGGGGAACACCAGAGAAACCACCAAGGTGAGAGAGTTCAGGAAAACTTCCTTGTAAGGTTGTTAGGAACTCCTAAGAGTGACCCATATGTATACGTTCACGCATCCAGTCTCCATAATGATGTCAAAATATTGAGAACACAGATGCAAACAGCTACTAGACCTCTGGTTGACTTCAAGGTGGTACATGGCGGGACAGATTTGAAATGCACAGCAAGGCTTTGAAAATTCAGCTGTCTTTCGAACCCCATAGACAGAGGCAGGCTGAGATTGTGAAGTGAATCTAACCAAGTTCTTTGCTTACTAAAATCAAAGTATCAACGTTATTGATGATATTTTACCAAAACCAAGCATATACTAATAAAAATCAAACAATGCTAAGGATATAATTCAAAATGACTAGTTATATAAAGAACCAGGAAAAAATTAATATAATTAAGTCAACAGCAAACAGAAATGAATATCTAGAGGACATGGATGCTGGAGTTATCCCAAGGAGATTTAAAGCAGCTATTGTAGTGCAAATATTTCAAGATGCAAGCACTTAGTAATACTTTTTTTTTTCCTTCTTTTTTCTTTAAAGATTTATTTTTTTTATTTATTATATGTGTAAGTACACTGTAGCTGTCTTCAGGCGTTCCAGAAGAGGGCGCCAGCTCTCATTAAGGATGGTTGTGAGCCACCATGTGGTTGCTGGGATTTGAACTCATCACCTTTGGAAGAGCAGTCGGGTGCTCCCACCCGCTGAGCCATCTCACCAGCCCCCAGTAATACTTTTTAAAATGCAGAAAAAAATAGAAAGTGTCAGCTAACAAGTAGAGAGCATACAGAAGTGAATTTTGTAAAAATGAAAATTAGTAACATATTCAGAATGAGTTTCATTGTGAACAGTTGGTGAACTTGAAGATACATCATAGACGTGCTCAACTTTGAACAAGTGTGAAAGAGACTCACTAGCCGGCCCTAAAACACTAAGGAGATGGTACAGAGCCAACAACTGTTGGCAGAGTCCCAGCAGGAAAGCAAACTGTGGGTAGCACTGAAAATAAATATGAATAAGTAGGCCCCCCCAAAGTAGTTTGGTGAAAGACATGAACTTAGATTCCAGAGGGCCCATGTAGTGAATTGAGTGCTATCCATCCTCTCAAAGCATGTTCAAGTTGTAATGCCTGGAACCTGTGTTGTCTTATTCAGAAAGGAGGACTCCGTGCATGTAGTTAGGGCTTTTCACCTGGATGATGGGATTAGACTTCAAGTCAATGGATAGTGATCTTAGAAAAAGTGAGTGAGTGAGGCAGAAATTGGAATAGCCAGTAAACCAGCCAAGCCAAGGAATACCAAGTCCTCGAAATGAGGACAAGCCGGAGGAGGGCAGTTACTGGGAGATGCTAGTCACACTGAAATCCAGACATCTTGCTTGCATAACTATGAGATAATTATTACCTGTGGTTTTAAACCACCTCATTTGTGGGAATTTTTAATGGCAACCATAGGAAACTACTCAGCCAACCCTACAGAAATATGTCTGAATAAATCATACCCACACATCACAGACTGCTGAAAATTAACATAGAAAATAAAACAAAACCTTAAGGCGGAGCAAATTATCTACAGAGAATTAACTGTTGGATACCAGGTTTGTTTTGTTTTGTTTTGTTTGTTTGTGTGTTTGTTTTGGGAGGCTTGTTTTGTTTTTTAAGCCACTGGTTTGTAAATCTCCTGGGATGAGGAGAAAACAGATTTGTGCCACTGAGTCAATCAGAACTTATGGGGGGGGCTGGCAATGTGATCTGTGTCCTGTGTCTTCAAGTTTGCTGTGTGACATTAACAGTCATTCTAGTGATTCTAAGCACACTAGAGTATGATCTGACGGGTTAGAAGAAAGAACCAGTAGCTGAATGAAGGCTCTCGTGGAGACATTTGCTACAAGGCCAATTTTTCTGTCTTACACATTCTCATGTTACTCAGCAAACTTACCAGGATGATTGGAAGGCAGCTCATGCCTATCACTGATTTAAGATTTCAGGTCCCAAGGAAATGCAGTGTTAATTTTATTATTAAACATTGCCACTTGTCCCTTATAAAGGTACGGAATTTCGTGAGTGTATCTATTTTGCAGCCAACAAGTTCCTATCAAACACTTCAACTCTGGCCAATCTGAGAGGAGAAACCAATATACCAGGGTGTCAGACAGGATGGTTCATGACCCTGCGCTTGGGAGATGGCGGTACAAAGACTGCTATGAATTTATGGTTAGCCTCGGCTACCTAGTGAGTTCTGGGTCAGCCTGAGCTATAGAGCAAATCACTCTAAAAGAAAGAAATAAATACATACATAAAACCAGCCAACCCATCTTGTTTTTACAATTCTCTGAGAAATCTGAAAAGTATTGCACACAATTATGAGCCACTGATATTTCTAGAAGAGTCACTGGTATTTCTGATTTGGTGACTTTGCTAATTACTATGTGGATTTTTGCAAGTTTCATTTCTAAGTCCCAGTCTCCTCTTGTGCACAAACGGAGTAATAATCCAACAAAACAAAACTAAACTCAACAAAGTGACAGAGCATTGCTATTCATAGGCATGTCATGAAGTTACTGTGGCCCTACCCTCACCAAAACCATTCCCCACCCTCCTTGGTCACTGTATTTCTCCTAACTGACTACCATGAACAAAGTCAGAAAGAGACATACTGAAAGCTTATTATAGGGTGGATTAAGTGCCGCATGAGGGATTTTACTTGCATTTCATGATCTTTGTATGACTCCTAAGAAGTATTCTTAGATGAAAATGACAACTCACAGTGGCTAAGAATTTCACACTGGGCCAAACTGCTAAAAGGAAGCAAGGCTAAGATTTTTGACACAGGTCTGTCTGACTGTAACTTCTCTATTTTTCTGCACCATGTGTTGTATAGCAGTGTCCATCTTGGAGGGAGGTTCCTTAAAACAAAGGATGGTTAAAAGGAAGTGACACAACAGGATGTTCTAAGGGGAGCTTACCATTCATTCCATCCTGCAAGGAATCTCCTTATGCTCAGAAAGTACAACTTGATAGCTTCAGGAAGTCACTAAAACTGACCAGAATAACTAGTCTCCGCCCTCTCCCAGCATGTCAGCTGTGATGAGAGACACTCTCAAACAAGATGAATTGCCTAGAAGAGGTGTAGACCAGCAGAGCCACCTGGAAGAAGCTGAGACTGCTAAGCCACTTGGAAGAAACAGAAATAAACAGCCTAGAAGAGGCACAGAACTGAGGTTCCTGGAAGAGAGACACTATCCTGTGGAGATGACTACAGGTTTGTACAGTGATTTCCAGATTTCTTGCTTTCATGAGCTATCACCCATCCTGAAGTGGGCTTTTTGTTGATACAGCATCTTTGAGTCATTTTTGCTCCTGTGAATTACCCTTCCTTCAGCCATATTCCTGTAAGTAACCCCAATAAAACTCATTGTTCACCAAGTTGGACTTAGGTGGTATTTATACTTTGGTCTGTTGTAGGTTCCCTATCTAGGATGAATAGATGCTTGGATCACGTCTCCCCAGAAACAGTGTCACACAACACCATGTTTTCTTAAATAAGTAACCAGAATGCCATGGCATTAAGTTCTCTGGTATTACTGATATACTTACAAGGTGGGTATTTCTGTATCATCTGATGCTAGTAAATCCATCTGTGGCTGAAGACTGGGATATAAGTTGTTTGTTATAACAGGACTCGGAGAGCTGACACCTAGAATATAAAATGTATTTGTTTGATATTTTAAAGGCAATTTTTATCATGTTCATGTTTACCATCATTATTATGCTCAATTTTCCACAGTTAAAAAAAAAGTTAATTTAGATACTTCTGTCTCCATAAAATCATAGGGTTTCTTCTAAGAGAGACTAAACACTATCATTTATAGGGGAAAGAAAAAGAGACAAGGGCAGACAATCCCTGCCACATAAAGAGGCTATCGTAAATAGAAGATCTTATGTATGGGATATTTCAAAATCTCAAGCTTATTCAAAATGGAAAAAATAGCACATGTCTTCTAACCTAGCACAAAAGTGACCAGCTACAATTTCCACAGAGCTTTACCTCTAAGCTCTTAAATTCCCATAATATTAAGACACCAAAAGGGAATAATTATCTTCTGTTGCCCAAAATCCAAAACGAAAAAAACCCATGAAAACTCTCCAACGCAAATAGTTCCACAGATCTCACTGGCTTAACACAAGCAACCCTCCAATACTTCAAAAATGAAGAAGGCTGTACGAAACCACAAATTCAATACCAAATACCCTAGCTGTGGAGACACCAAAATGGTAGAGGAAAAACAAATTACGGTTTGGCTGAACTCAAATTGTAGGTATCGTTATGCTTATTTTGTAGCATAAGGAAACTTGTTGGAAATAAGAATAGAAGCTACCAAAAGTTAGGTAAGGTAGGCTACTTCAAGCCTACAGTGCATTCTGCAAATACCATTCCATTTCAAATCATTGTTTCTCTTCAGAAAATAGGAAAGGAGCCGGGCGTGGTGGCGCAAGCCTTTAATCCCAGTACTCGGGAGGCAGAGGCAGGCGGATTTCTGAGTTCGAGGCCAGCCTGGTCTACAAATTGAGTTCCAGGACAGCCAGGGCTATACAGAGAAACCCTGTCTCAAAAAAAAAAAACCAAAAAAAAAAAGGCTCAACAGTTACTGGCAGACCTGGACCACCAACTAGCTCTCCTCACTACCTTCACACTTAACTACCATTTGCTCTTGCCTCAAATTCCTGAATTCCCCTGTCTGCATTAATTAGTCCCTTATCTGACACTGTTGTACAGTAGAGAACTCTTTACAGTAACAGTCTGCGTTCAGAAGAGATCTGCCTATCGCCTAGCAGGGAATAAAACTTCTTACAAGGCAGGTAAAGTCCACTGAGGTCAGTGGGATGAGTTCCAGGACCCTCCTGGACACACCCCGTCCTTTGCTGGAGCTAACCCAACCGTGTGGCAGGGCACTGATTCTGTCTCCTGATGACAGTCGTCTGATAGACTGATTTCTGTCCTTCCGGGGAAGTGTTCAGCTAAGGAAACCAAGGCGAACTATTCCCCATCAGCCTCCTCTGCTGGTGAGAGAAGGTTTAGTTGCTTATTTACTTAGGCCTGAAAGCTGAGCGTTCACGGAGTTGAGTGCTCCCTCGTTGGGCGTAGGCACAGGCACAATGGGACTTAGGTCAAGGAGCTCGCAGGAAGGAGCAGAGGGCTCGCTGGAAGTCTGAAAACAAAGCAAACAAAGCTACAATGGAGGAGAGGAAAATCATGAAGCTTACCATGGCTTGCTCGGCACACGTTCCTTTACTTTTGTGTGTGTGTGTGCCTTTAATCACAGTACTAGGGAGGTAGATACAGCAAGGAGAATCTCTGGGAGTTGGAGAACAGCCTGGTCTGGTCTACATGAGATTCAAGTTTCAGGCCAGCCAGGGATATACAGTGAGACAGTGTCTTTTTTTTTTTTTTTTTCTTTCTTTTTTTTAAAGCTTTTCCATCTAGAATAATTGCCAAAGATGTGGAATTGAAACACAAAATGAAATGAAAAAAAAAAAAATCTAAAAATATTGATCAGTTTCTTTCTATTAAAGCTAATAAGTAAAATCTTAATTACACTTTGCTTTAAAATAAAGCAATGTTTTTTGACTTTTAATACTTCTTCAAAATGTTTTGGAATTTCATAATTTTTTAATGTTTTAGGAAAAAAGTACATGAAAATACATAATATAGGGGACCATTTCCCTTTTGCCTTAGGCACAGTTTGGGGCCTATACTTAATAAAGATGCTAAATATTTTGCTCCAAACGTATTTCTTGAATTTTTTGACTTAATATGTTAACATATCCAGATCACTGAGGTTTTGACAGCAATTAATTCCCCAATCTTACTGAGTTAGGAGACTTGCGTCGGTTTTAGTTCATGCAGGAGCTCAAATATGTTTTATTTCACCTACCTCACTCCCTCTCCCAGGCTGGGAACATCAAATAATTTCAGTATAGGGCTGGGAATATAGTTCTGGCCAGAGTTTGGTTAGCCAGTGCGAGGAGGCCAGTACCGGAGTGAGGGTGGAGATCAGGAAAAAACAAAACAAAAAAACCCCAACAACCAAACAAAAGGAAACAAAACAACAAAAACCAAAACTAAAACCCTAAACCTACCCACAGGTGGCATCGTTGACCCACCCACTTCCGCCTGGCTCTTTACATATTTTTCAAGGTGAACTTTAGCCACCAGGCCACCGTAGCATAAAGTACACCTTCCTAAGCACAGGAGTTCTTGCTTAGAGTTAGGACCTGAGAGGAAGCCACACCACCACCCACTGTAGGTTTTCAATGTGTGGTTTTCTTTTAAAGAGCTGCTTTGAGGGAATCCTTGCTTCCTGAAACACAATTAGTAAGATCATCGTTTACCTTAGGACATTTCTAATCACTTACACTGGTGGCTTCCGTTGGGTTCCTCTTCTGTTCCAAAAGCCTTTGTTGGTTTCGAGTAAACCTGTTGAAATGAGCAAAGTGCCACATGACTTATCAAACAGAGCCCAGCATTATCAGATACCCCGATAGCCGATACAGTGAATGTTCCGTCACCCTTACTCAATCTCTGAGAAATACATTTAGTAACTCTTCTAGGGGAGGGGTATGGCTTAGAGTTTGAAGCTCTACATTCCATCGCCCATATCACAAAATAGCCACCAAATTCCTTCTTATAGCTAATAGAGCCCTCAATCCTTTTAGAGAAAATTGTGAGCAAGTACAAACATTGAGGAAGAAAACCACTAAATAAATCCCATTTTCTAGAACTTAGCCTTATTAATAATGATAATTCAGTATGTGTGATTTCAAGGCAGATTTTATTTATTCATTCATTTATTTATCTATTTATCTATTGATTTACTTTGAGATAGTATTTTGTATGTAGGACAGGCTAGACCTAAGATCTTCCTGCCTGAGACTGGAATGCTAGAATTATAGGCATGGCCATGATGTCTAGCTACATTTAAACTTAGTTGAAGATATACCTTATCCAATTCCATATCCCAATTCAATTGTGTTGTATTTTATAGCCTCTTAGATCTTTTAATACCTATAATATTTTATTATAATAATCAGCAATATCCTTGCCAATTCTTTTTTTCAAATGTAAGATTGTTTCTTACTTTCTCATTATAAATAATTATAAATAATTTTCTTAAAATTAATCCAACAGTCACACAGATGGGTCTGATTAAACTAAATGGGTCATTTAGCAAAACATACAAATTATAAATTTAGGAAAGGTACTGTGTGTATCCACACACGTGTGTGTTTGCGTGTGCATGTGTGTATGAGGGGAAGGGTTGACAGAGCTATAAGAGAGAGAAGACGGAGCTGAGGGAGAGAGTAACTGGGGTGAATCATATTCATGTATAAAACTGTCAGAGAAGTAACATGTATTCAAGTGCATGAAAAGCCGTTCGGTGTTCAGCATGTCATCCTTAAGACACTCCATCCTAAAGCCAAGGCTGCTCTTTCACACTGTTGCCTTACTCTTCCATTGCTTGCCCACCGAAGTAAACAAGAAGCAGTTAGGACATAGAGGAATAGGTACACTAGTGATGCTAAAGAAGCCCACATTCCTCTCTACTCCCTACATGCCTGTAGGTCTGACTTCCTGAACCTCAGTGTTCTGTCTGCTAAATGGGAAGAACCGTGGAGCCATTTCTTCACAAATGGCCTTTCAGGGGGCAAAATCAGATAGCTCCACAGAGCGATACCATCGACAGCAGACGTGGGACTGGTTTGCAAATTAAAATTTGCTTCAGAATCTTACTGTGTTGCCATTATGGCACGTTGACTCCAAATGCCCAGATACTTTAAAAGTTTATTCTGTAATTGAACATGCTTATGTTTTAGATAAGTGGTTTGCATCCTGTGGGTTGGGAACCCTTTGGCAGACCTCTGTCTCCAAAAAGTATCTACATTATGACTCACAACAGAATTACAGTTAAGAAGTAGCAACAAAACTAATATTATGGTTGGGGGGGGGGGGCGGTCAGGGTCAATACAAGCTGAAGGACTGTATTAGAGGGTTGGAGCATTTGGAAGGTTGAGAACCGCTGTTGCAGAGTCTTCCAAAATGTGTGCTTTGCCGAGTGGAGCGAGGAAAGTGTTTTACAGGTAGGATGGAGGCGAATCCCTGGAGACTTGGAGACCAGACTGTTATAAAGAGAATAGTGTTCTCCTCTAATGATCCCCAGGCCCTATTAACTCAGCAACTATGACAGGCAAGATGGAAACTGGGGGACTGAAGAATGCAAATGGAATGAAGTCGGTTAGCCAATCTACCTTAGTGAGGAGGTTTTCTTGGATATTAGAGACACACTCACTGTGGTGATCAAAACAGTACTTGAAAAGGAAGACCCAGAAGGAACATTAAGAGTATTAAGATGGGAACCACTGTGAGGCGGGCATTGGAACAGAAAATGGGAGAAAGAGGCCGTGGGCCAAGGAAAGCAAGCAGCCTCTATGGGCTTCAAGGTAAAAAGGTGGAAGCTCCTTTAGGGCCTCCAGAAGGAGATGAAGTTCTCCTGGCATCTGCAATCCAGCCCAGAGACACTCCCTCAGAGACACTCCCTCAGAGACACTCCCTTGCATCTCCTAACCTGGAGGACTTCGTTTAGGATCTAGTAGTAGTAGTAGTAGTAGTAGTAGTAGTAGTAGTAGTAGTAATAGATCTGTGTTGCTTCAAACCATAATAGTTATGGCTGAATAGCAAAACTGACAGGCATCTGTTCTAGAAGCTCCATATCTCTATCTTGGGATTCAAGGACCACACTCACTGTGGTACATATTGTCCAGAGCCCAGTCAGAACAAACAATCTAAATTCCTGATCTAGACCCAATAAACAAAAGCGCCTCCTTAGAAGAGGCACTAAACCAATGGTCTTAGGGTTGGCATCAGAATCCTCCCAAATGAAAACCAGGCAGCAACAGTAATGCTGAAGACCACGTGGCCGCCCTTGGATGTTTCTCTGCTTACAGAGATTTCCGTCATAGGAAAGGACAAGCCTCGTGAGTTTGTCCAGTGAACGGTGACTGGGCTCACAGTCACGTGTTCTTACAAAAAGCTGCTCTCCCTACAAGGTGATGAATGAGAAGCTATGAAGGAGAAAGGTACCACCACAGGAGACTGCTCACTTTGCCTTCCTCATTCTGTTGGATCATTATTGAAGTGTGTGTGTGTGTGTGTGTGTGTGTGAGAGAGAGAGAGAGAGAGAGAGAGAGAATGTGTGTGTGTATGTATATGTAAGTGTATGTGTACGTGTCACATGCATCTGCATGTGAACATCTTTGTGATTTTTAAAGTCTTAATGGAGCATTTTAACAAAAGTATTACTGTATAATTCAGTGACTCACTTGCCCCCAAGGGACAAAGTCACAAGTTTAACCCCAGTATCACACACAAAAAAATGTAATGGGTGTCAATATGCTACTGTCAGCTGTTTGTAATATACATCATCTCACTTATTCCTGGAAGGGGAAAAAAAAAAATCAACCCCTCCAAAGATAGAATTCTTTTTTTTTTTTAAAAGAGGAGGCTCGAATGTTAGGCAAGTCATCTGTATCATCTCAGGTTATCTAGATTTCAATTTAAGCCTGCTCACCTCTTTCATATGCCAGACTCACCTCATTCTTCATCCGTTGGTTAGAAATGTAGCCACTGTACGGTTAAATAGCCCTAGTCATTCTCAGTGGCAACACTACCTTCCTAAGGGAGTCCACTGCGTTTCTTCAACTCAGAGGAGCATCTCTCATACATGGAGAGCAGGAGCCACACAAGAGAAAACTATTCTATTCACCATTGCCATCCCTACTGAGAGATAAGGGATCTAGAATGTTCTTATGGGCTCTCTAGAAGGAATCCGGCGGCATGGTGGTAAAGCGGGGGCTAGTGGAGGGTCAGGGCAGACCTCTGCTCACCTCTCGTATCCAAGGATGGCGTTATTCAGATCCTCGTTCACTTGAATTAGCTCCATAGTCACGCCTTCATTTTCCACTACCACCAGCAGGTCCATGATCCTCTCCTGCATCTCCCGACCCGTCTTGTAAAGTTTCTGTCAGACAAAGGAGAACTTTCTTCTTCCATGCTAGGGATGGATGCTCTTTAAAAAAAAAAAACAACCTCACCGGTCTACATTCACCAGTGGTCACTCCCATACTGTCGCCCAGGGACCATCAGGGTTTTCAACTGGGGACAGCTCTACCTGCCTCCATCAGTGAAAGGGGAGGAATGTTGTCATCTTTCTCTAAAAGAACAACGTGGGACACTGAAACGCTATATGGAAAATCTAGAAGAGCCCTGTCCAATAACTGAGCTATTTGGGGGTAAGGGTTGGGGCGGGTAGGAATCACTTGTATTCTACACTTTAGTTTTATCGTTAATAAATGGAAAGTAACCACTTGCCAACATCTACCTCCAGGGCTGGCTTGAAAAATCACTGGAGATGTGTGGGGCCTGGAGCTCTGAAACTACGAAGCATAAACATAAAATGTTGCTGTCGTTATTAGTGAGGGTAGATGTAGCTAGAGTGGTTACAGCATGGGGGCATAATTTCACTTCCTCTTATCTGTGCTTCAGCCTTTAAAGTTTATAGCGACACCACATTCACTATAAACTACACCAGGATTTGAAAACTCATGGTGGATAATGACCTTATTTGGACTACTTAAAATCACTGCCTTGAGCCAAGACATTACCCCACAGCTGGCTTCTTCGCATAAGCAGCAAAGGTATCCACAGAACACTTAACTGATTCAGCATCCTCGAGGCTCAGTCTGGCCATCTACATTTTTCTTTTAACAAGCGAGCCACAGTGTTTCTGAAGTATCCTGACATTTGAAAGCTGCTGCCCTGTAACTGGACTCCCTTCTAGCAAACCTCCAATAAACCCAAGGCGCTCAGGCTGCTATTAGCATTCTTCCATCTTGGCTACATTCTCCAGTGCCCAATAGCAGCAGGGAAAAAAAAAAAAAAACAAAAAAAAAACAGGGATGTCTTCTGCTCTCACAGGGAGAGCACAAGAACTTGCTTACACATCAGGCAAGTACACAATCTGACTTCTCAAGGAAGGCGCACTGAAAAATATATGCTTCATTAAACCATTAAGAATCTCCAACAGCCTATTCTGAGACTCTTGACAGGAAATCCAGAAATAAATAAACCAAACTAATACTCGCTGGCATTTAGACGTCGAAGTCACCATCTCTGTAAAAACATAAAAATATCTAGAGGACAAAATGAAATAAAAAAAGAATGGCTGGGGGTGGGGTGAGGGGTGGGGTGACAAATAATGACAAATAATGGTGGTAAACAAGCCATTATACCCAGCGTCAAGCCAGATAAACTGTCCGCGGAGTCAAAGTTTTATTTGTTTCTCAGATCTTAAATATTTTCTAGTCTCGGTTAACTATTCAGCTCTGCACTGCAACATTAGAAGAAGCCAGAAAGAGAAGGCCCTAAGTGGGTGTGGCAGGTGATAGCCTATAGGCAAAGAGATAAGACTTTGTACTCTGTAGACCAAAGGTGGCTCCAACACAGTCATAAGAAATAATGTCATTGAAGAACTACAATGCCTAGTATACGGCAGGGTGTCAATAAATGCATTGCCATTGCCCAAGGAATGGTCCCTAGAAGATTGCCTGGGTAATTAATATAATCTGTAACACACTATTGCTCAGGATGCACCACCTAAAGGACCTATAGGATCTAATGGACCTCCCTCCCTCAACCCCAGCAATAAATGAAAGGTTTTCTTTCTTGCTTTGTTTCCCATGGGACAGAAGATTTTCCTCTTGTTGCTCACAGGAAGCCTTGCTGGAACAAGGTCAAAAATCAAGGAATATAATGGTGTTCGGAGCCCGGAACAAAAATGTAGAAATTAATTGAAATGAATTTGCAGCCGGCATCAATAGCCCCAGCCCACGGGAAGACCCTCCCTTTGCCCTTTGGAGAGACAGATGGAGAGGAGACATGAAAGAAACAGCGCATCTCAGCGGGCTTACAAAGCAGAATGTGAAAAAAAAAAAAAAAAAAAAAACCCTCTTCAAAAGCCAGCCCACTCTGATCTTTGCAATTGATGTCTGTCTCAGAGGAGGGCCACACCACCTGCAAACAGCATAGATCAAGCACCGCAGGGAAGAAAAGGAAAACAAAACAAAACAAAACAAAACCAGGGGCCAAAGTGCTCCATGTGCAGTGCTTGTGCGGCCACGGATGTAGGGGGTAGAAAGCAAGGGACCGTGGTTAGTACAGTGTCTATCAGTGTCTATCACAGAACCCCGAACCATCTCTCTTGTCAAGGCAAAGACAAAGGCAGGCTTCTAAGCTGTAGTGCATTTAACAATTCCAAAGGTTCTGAAGCACAAGGCGCTCATTAAGAGCCTCCTTTCCCCCTTAACAGTCTCCCCTGCTTCCACAGAACACTTAGGGATTGAGAAATGATGTCCCTGTACATTTGCAGCATGAACTATAGTCCCCTCCCCATTCGCCAACAAGCTAAAAATTTGCTTGCTAAAACACAACCCCAAATACACAACAGCAGCAAAAACCAGAAAGAAAGGAAAGATGTCTAAAGCCACCCCGTTAAAAAAGTAAGAACAGGAAAGAGTATGTGTTCCTGAAAGCGTCTCTGGAAATGATATCTGTATGGCTAATGCCCCTATTATCTGCCCACAGCACGTTTCCTCTCTCTCATCACGCTCCACCCAGCCTGGGAGAGACACACAGCACGGCTGGCTCTGTCTGCTCAAAGGAAAAACTCTCTCACTCCAAAGCTGAACCACTTGCCAAAATTACCCTCATAAGCCCACAAACTTATTGCAACTCTTTTAACTTCCCCAACAATTGTCGCCTCAACAATCTCTTTTCTCCAACGCACTGTATGGTCTTCCACAACTCCTGTTCTAACTTCTTTTGTCCACAGCTATTAAAATCTTCCACAGAGCATTGATATTTACAACTCAACTTGACTCCTCCAGTACTTAAAGCACATGCTGTAACAACCATTTGAAGTGCTGTAGTTAGGCAGCTAGTCAAACATTAGCTCACTTGAAGGTCAGTGAGGATGGCCAGCTCCCCCACCCCCATCGGTTTAGGACCCCCCCCCCCCCCACATCCTGTGTTCTTACTAACGCTAATTCTGAGGATGGGGGTGGTGCTCCTCTTTCGAACTTGAAGTACTGGTAGTTAATTGTAAGAAACATCTCCTAAACTATTTACTCGGTGGTCGATAAAGATAGAAGAATTTCCCTTGCCTGGGCAAAGCCAGAACATCCTGGGGCAAGGAGAAAATCCTGTTACACAACTTCGGAGAACAGCCTGCAACCAGAATATGATATTCCTGAACGTGTTAAGACCACTCAGGGAATA